>APFE031466053.1:5499-28010 GCA_000404065.3 Pinus taeda | reverse complement strand
ATTTCATGATTAGCAAATATAAGTGCCAAATATGCTCCATTTTTGCTGCCACAAAGGTTCCATATTTGCAAAAGAAAGAAAAGGTGTATCTAGGCCTGCATGTTCATAAAAGTTTATGGATGATCCAACAGCCTAATCTGGATCATGCCATGTTTTCAATTTTTGTTGTAGAATAGAGAATGAAATCTGTCCAAACTGTTTAATCTTGGCAGATCAGTAGCTAGGTAGAGAGACTAAGGTTCCCAACTACTTAATCTGGGACCTTGGAAGGAATAAGGGTTGTATTAGATAGGAAATGAAAGCAAAAAAGCCAATGAAAAGAAAAGGGCATACAAAGGGTTGCAAGTCCAAATGCACCTTCCAAGAAGAAATAAAAAATGTTAGGTGAACTAGTTGGGTAGGTAGATGAGGTTGCAGAAGTAATGTTTATTCAAAGGCCAAAGTTGCTGAAACTACATCCAAACCTACAACACAGTGGAGCATGACTAACTCCCTCCCCCATGTGTATATCACTCATTACTAACACCCCTTCATCTACTGGTTCATAGAACAAACTCGAAGCTTTTTGATGGTACTGATGGCCTTCAAAAGCCACATTTTCTGTGTAAAACTCTTTTCATTTTCATCTACTCTTGACTCCCAGATATTTTCAAGAAAACATATTGGCACTAGCCCTCATCCATATGTCTCCTCCATATTAACAATTAACTCTACTACTTAGCTCCCTATACTCCATTATCCCTGCTATTATAACACCGTGGTGTATAAATCCCCCATTGTATAAGTATTTCCCCTTGGTACTATAGCCATAATATTCACTCCCTGGGAATTGAGTTAACACCTGGTTAAGATCAAGAACCCATGTTCTACCTTCTGCCCCATCTCAACCGGTTTCCCTGCCCAAAAGTTCCATTTTGACCTTAAAAACCCTTGAAGAAAACCTTTGAGTCCCCTGAAAAACCACCCAAGGGAGGAAAAACTATGGAAATGTCCTTCTCCCGCCTTATCCTAAGGTCGGGAGCCAGTTTACCCTTTCTTACGTTGTATAAAATACATTGGACCCCTTTCCCTATAGTTTCTGCCTTCATAAAGATTTATACCCAAACTTTGCATAAAACCCGAAAATTTCATGTTTTCCTAAGGTTGATGGACTAAATTACTTTTGTAAAGAAAATCATAAAAACCCCCGAAAATTATTTCGCACATGGAGGGGCCCGCCGGTCACGAATTGCCAAGAAATATTGTTTTTTAAAACCCGCCCGCTGGCCGCTATCTCCCTTGCAGATTACCCATCCGATGACCATCAGATGGCACCTGTCCCAGATCTACGGCACGCAGTGTTTTCGGGAAATCCCGACGTCCGAAAGTTAATAAAGGCAGGTGTTAAGAGCCCGTGCAAGTTGATCGCCCGACAGCCGTTAGATCGCGCACCCAAGGATCAACGGCTCACATCAATATCGGAGGGCCCCCGACGTCCGACAGATACCTTCCGATATCTATCAGACGCTTGCGTCACGCGGGGACAGTTGTCACGCCCAAATCGTATCGGAGCCCCGCCTGACAGATTCTTTGCCGTGCAGGAGGGCTCCCGATATCGCGACACCTGTCCCGCCCACGTCCTCGTCCTGCTGCCGTGCACGTCACCACCACATCCGCTCACCTCGTCCCTCATTCACCCACCTGGCCGCCACCTCATCATCCCCGTGGACCGGTCCTAGGCCGCCACGTCACCCGATGACGTCCTGCTGACGTCATCCAACCCGGGCCCTCACGCTGACGTCATGCTAACGTCATCCAAAAAAGCGCGCCAAATAACTATAAAGCCATATTTTACCGTTTTTTCGCCAATTTCACTATTTTTCTGAGAAAAGCACTGCTCCGCCATGTGCATGCACTCCACGACGACTGCGCCACCAGCCACCCTGCGACCATTTGCAAAGCTCAGACAGCTAACCCAACTGCAACCTCATCTCAAGCTACTGTCAAAACAGGTATTTGAGTCTTCATCCTCCTTCAAACTGGTTTTTTCTCAATTTCTCGTAAAATCCACCACAAGAAGCCATAGGATTGAAATTTTACCGAAAAACCAACTGTAACCTACCTCTGTTCGACAGTTTAGAGTTGAAACACAGTGGCGGAGACCTCATTTAGACTGCAATTTCTGGTAAAACCCTGCCCGGTTCGCGCAATCGTGAACTCACTACATTGCTCCTAAATTGTCAAAGAAAGCCTGTCAAATGCATAAAGGCCTCCTCAGAGAGTTCAAACACTGATTGAATTTGTCTATGCATCAACCCTGCTGATTGCTGTCCCTCTCAATTTCATCAGTTCAATTGACAAACCCGGCATTTCAAGAAATAGCTGAGGTAGACATGGATACCCCTGCACGACTAGCAGCCCTCAATGTTACTCCCTTAAATGCTCCTCAGAGAGAGCTAGACTGGCAAGACCTTGCTGATTGAGACTACCAGATCTTAGAAGATGCCCGCTCCAGATGCACATTCCACATCCATCTGCTAAACGAATTTAGAGCTAGGCACAGGGATGGAACAGATATCCTAGGCATTTGGGAGTCCTCCCTCCCAACTTTTAAAATTCCCCAAGTCAAGCAATTCCCTGACCTTATTTACTTATGTGCTAGTTGTTATGATCCGACACAGAGGGCAGTAATGAATCCTCAAGGTGAGGTTGTGTTTTACACTACCCCTCAGGCCATCAGGGATATTGTCCAATTCAAAACTCAAAGGAAACTGATTCCTTTATCCCTGCTGGACCTAATCAATCAAGGGTCCAAGATACTCACAGAGGCAGAGATCCTGAAGTTGAACCAACTATTCATTCAGAAATCAGATACAGTACTACACCCTCCTATTTTTGATGGCTACCTAAATCAACTTGGCTTGGACCTGGCCTATATGATAAGCTCAGTACTGGGGTACAAGTCAATGGAATTCATAGAGGAAACTGTGCTAGTCATGATGACGATGTTTTCTCCTGGTAAGGCCCCCATCTGCTATGACTATGCCACATACATCTCTGACAAGATTCATGAGCAATTCTTGCACTTATCCAGAGAGAGAGTGTTCAGATACACTTCATACATTTATCACCTCATCCTCTATCACCAACATGAGAAATTTTCTTTTGAAATCAAGAGAACTGATGCTGCAGGAAACCCAAGATCAGTAGTGTACTAGAGCTCAATCTTCCATGTCCAATCATACTCACCCTATACATACTGTGAGTTTATAGATTTGTTCATCCATCCGGCCCTATCTCTGCTCATGACAGAACCTCCTCCAAGACTCACTAATGAAATGAAGAGGATACTGCAACTATCCACTGCCTATGGCATAGGAGACTGGTACTTCTACCAGCACCACACAGTGATTAGAATATATGGATGTGAGCTGCGGCCTTTCAGGCTGCCCAGGTTTGTGCCCATGAGGCTCTTTGCCCTAGAATACTTCAGACAATTCGGCAATGCCGATCAAATCCACTTTGCATGGAAAGGAAAGAAGGCACAACTCAAAGTCAAAAACCAGTTGGGCCATTTTGTTCTAAACAAAAGAGAAGGGTGGATAGAGGCAGAAAGAATATTGGAACGCCTTGGCCTAACACACAGCTTCCTTTGGAAGCCATATGACCCCAATGGCTTTATATCCCTGAGGGGACAAAAATACAAACTCTCCAACTATGAGCATGATAGCATGCTCCACATATCAAGACATGCCAACCAGCTAAAATGGAAGAAAAACACCTTGATAGAGCCTGTGTCTCAAGAAGAGCTAGTTGAGAGGGCTAGGAGACATTTGTTGAAAATGGCTGACTTGGAGTGTCCTTCTCAGGTGCCTGCTCTACCAAGTTCTTACACAACAGCACTAGCCTCCTCAGCTGCAACATAACAAGAGGCAGCACAGACCTCAGCTCAAGGACAAAGCAAGGGAAAGGACATAGAAATGCAGGAAATAGAGGGCCAACAAGAAGAAGAGGGCCAACAGGGCCAAGAGAACCGACAGGGCCAACAGGGCTATCAGCAGCAACAAACTGATCAACAGGATCAGGAGAAACAAAGAGGGGAAGGCCAGGCAGCCACTCAAGAAAAGACAACCAACATGGTGCCTCCTAGACAGGACTCTAGGGTAGACTCCTCTGTCCTCCAAACCCCTCAGAGGGAGGACACTAGCAGGAAAAGGGAGAGGGATACCCCCCTCACAGAAGGACCAGATAAAAGGCAGGGGCTCAATCCATTCTCAGAAGAAGAACTGCAAAGCCTTGAGACCTCTGCCAGCTCATGGCATCAGGAGCAGGATAAGGCAGCACTTGGGGAGGTCAGCTCCTCAGGACAAGAAAAGAATACAGCTGCAAGCATAAAGGAGCAGTTTAAGGACGCCAAGAGGAGGAGTGAGCCAATCAAAATTAAGCTCTATAAATCATTTGTTGAACATGGCTCCAGCAAACCAACAAAGGCTTATGGCTGCCTATGATGTACAAGAAGGCAAAATGACTATGAGCCATTTTACCCCTACAGTGCAGCAACCACAAACAGCTGCAGATTACATAAGGACTAATCTGGAAGTCCTTTCAAAAGACATCCACCCCATGGACCAAATAGAACTCCACAAGCAGACGGGTGAGATGGTCTATGCCACTTTGGCAGATAAGACCTTGATCAATTACAGGCTGCAAAACAGTTTGAATAACACTGCAGCTCAGCTTGAGTTGGAGAGGGCATCCTCTGAAGCCAAGGACAACAGGATCAAGGCATTGGAATAAATCATCATAGAGTTTGGACATGACCCCAATGACGTTAAGGCAATACAGCAAGTCCTTAAACTGAGGGATGCAGACATGGCTGCAATCAAAAAGAAAATGAAGATCCCCCCAACGCTACATCCACAAACAGATGAAGTTGCCCAGTAGAGGCAAGAAAAGGATGCTACAACATTACTTATGACTCTATATAAAGAGCTGATAGACACCCAACAAAAGCTGCAGGACACAGAGACTACACTAGAAGTAGTGCTACAAAGGAGAGAAGAAGGGCAGTCTTCCAAACCGCCCACAGAGACAATAGACCTCGAGGAGACCCCTCAAGAGGCCATCCCTCCAAAGCAACAGGCACCAGAAACAACTCCAGCCACTACAGAACCAGCCACTACAGCACCACCAACAGAAAAGGCTGAGAGCCTAGACATGCTAAAACTAAGGCAGGAAATTCAGGTACTGGACTCTCAGATGACAGAACTCAATCAAGCCAAGGATAGCTTAGCTAAGATAAATGAGAAATATGATAAGTCTAAGCAAAATGTGGATGAGAGGGAGAGAGAAGTAAAAGCTCTAAGAAAAACAATTGCAGAGCTAGAAAAGCAGCTCAATTTTGAGAAAGTGACAGCAGAGCTCAAGCAAGTGATTTGGATTGCCATTGGACAATCAATAACTAACCAATGGGAGTACATTGATGCTATATATGAACAAGTGGGACTCATCAGCAGGGCAAGGAAAGAATTACACAGAGCAATAAATTCTCTAGGCAACATGGCCGGCCTAGCCCCTAAGATGATTGAATTACTAAATTACAGGACAAGTTCCCAGTTGGTGAAGATGGGAATTGGAGATAGAACTGAAACCATATCTATGATCAAAAGGGTCACAATAATGAAAAATCTAATCCACACCCTTGACAGGAAAATCCAGGATATACAGGCAGACATAAACAAGTTTCAGAATAGGTTTACAGCCCTGCAGGATAGAGGTCTTCCCAACTTGCTAGAATCAGGGAAGCTACTCTCTCATGATAAATACATCAAGAGGGTAAGAAGTTTTGCAGCAATTCAGATTGCTGAGGCTCCAGGGACATCTTCAGCAGGCCCAATAACAGGACAAGCTCTTTTTGAAAAATTAGATAATTTATTTTTTATTAAGAATGAAGTAACACATCTGTTTGATGAGCCTCCTCATTTCTATAAGTATACAGAGGATGATGAGACCTTAGGGTCAATTTTGAAGCATCAGCTTCCTCCTCCAGATACATGGCAAGACTTAATAAAGCTACTTTTGAACCAAAGTTGAAAAATCAAATCTTTTTTCAGCAAACAGTCTATATTGCATATACAGGTGGGCAAAAGCCATGACAGCAAGCATGAAGACGCTGAGCCAACTCAGCACAGGTACTCGACCGCAGCAACAACATCAGCAGGCATAGGTGGCAGGGCCAAGAAGACACAAAAAGTAAAAGCTGCACAGCAATTCATTCTACAGTTATGATAAAGCCGCACAACTGACTCCGCAAACGCCCGAAGGTCAAACATTATCCTGACAGGAGTTAAAGGCTTTTAAAGAAATCATTTATGTTTGTAATTACTTCTCATCTACTCTCCCTGTGCGAGTGTAAGAGATATTTTCCTCTCAGATGACTCCATACCTGAGATATTTTTGTATGAAACCTCTAGATATTCCCCCTCGCGTTTGTTTAGAGGGGTTGGACTCCGGATGTAAGAAATCTCTTGATATTTTCTCTGCTATTCTGATATTGTAAACTCTCAGACAGTTAATACAAAAGACAGTGGGATTTCTTCAAAGATGTTTGTCTCTTGATCTCCTGATGATGTGTGGCTCAAAGTGGATTCCTGCGTATTTCATGGCTCAATAAGTTTTTCTCATGGCTTTTTGTTTCACCTGTGATCATTGTTATTTCATATGTCTTTCATGTTTTCTATACACTTGAATATCTAGGTAGCAAGGAGAAAGAATAGTCTCAGGATTTGGTCATTGGCTACCGTGAACTCAATCTAAGCTATCTTATATGTTTTCTTCTGATAAAGTATTTAAAGAGTAATTCTTCACTGCTACCTTTATTACTACATCATCACAGTGCATTGTTACTTTAGGAATTCAAGTAATTGCTCCTAGAGAACAAACCTCTGTTACAATAGTCAGCTTAAGTAAAGAAATCTTAATTGCTCTTTGCTAGTTGTCTTTCACCTCACTCTCACAATTTACATTTTGTTTCATGAAATACACACAGGCCCTATAGCTACACCCCACCAAATCAAGATCTCAAGGGAAAACTGCCCAAGACCCCATTGCCCAATGGATTAGTTCCACCTGCGGATAGTCTTTAAAAGATAACAGAAACATCCTACCAACCAAACACAGAAACAACCAAAAATAACACTTAACAACTAGCCTAAAACCTTTATCAAAAACAGTGACAAACCTTATAGAGAGAGCCCTCTCTGACTACAGCTAGGCTAGAAGCTGTAGCCCAAAGATTGGTTAGTGGTTACCCCGGCCGTACTCCCTAAGGAGTTATAGGGAACAACCTGGGTGATAACAGAATCCTCACATCCTTCCCCTTAGACTAGAATGTCTATCTCTGGAGGTAAGGTGTTCGGGTCCTAGGTAAGACATCTTGTAAGTCCCAAGTCCTGCTAATAGCATCCTGGAGTGTGGCTGGTTTAGTGGATCAGACTAAACCCTAAAGTGGCTCTGCTAAGCCCTCAACATACATATAGACCCTCCGTACAGTGGATAGGTTTGGCACCATCACAGAGACCCTCAAGAAATCTGCAATGCATGTCTCTAGGCTCCCTATTTGTTTTAGCCTTGTTAGCTCAACAAAATGCTGCCCTGGATCCCTTTGATCAAATCGCTCCATCAGTCTCCTGGTAAACTCGGCATATGTCGTCACTGTGGAGTGCCCTAGTGTAACCATCCCATGAAACCACCAATCCTGGGCCTCACCATCCAAATGCAAGGTTGCCACCTTGATGGCCTCTGTCTTCGACATCTGGTTAAGCTAGAAATAAATGTCCAGTTTCTCCACCCAAGACTTTGCCGAACTGTTTAATGAACCATCAAACATAGGCAAGTGGAATCTACTCGCTGCACGGTGCGTGTCAGCATCATGCTAATGCTGGTACCTTCTTTGATGGTTCCGGGGTCTACTATCCCACTGGAGCTGAACAAAATCTTTGAATGAGAGGCCTTCCCTGAACTCCTGCCCATAGGCCTGGTACTTTGTAAAATAATCACCCATATGTCTGGGTTGTGCCTCCTGTTGGGATACGGCCCTCGTGTCGGCTCCTAAGAAAGTGGGCATGGTAGAGCGTGTAGGGGCATGTGAGGCCACCTACTACGTAGTATCACGCTGCTCTGGAAAATGGTGGGATGCACTCGATCCCTCACCAACCTGAAAAACCCATGGGACCTCACGCTATCTGGCCTCTACTGCCATCAATCTCTGCCCCAACACCTCAATCTGGCTCGACAGATCTTGCACGGATTTGAGGAGCATATCTGCAAATCTCTTCCCATCATCATCTGCCATCGGATCCTCCTGCTCTGCATCCACCACAGACTCCTCCTATTCTGTGTCCACCACCGAAACATAGTCTCCCTCTCTGTAAGTGTTCTCCAACCTATGCCCAGTGCCTCTGTATCTCTGACCTTTATAACAGATATAGGGTTTTTCCATCGATGTCATAGATTTCTAGCTCCACACGCTGAGACAAATCTATGCTTTGATACCACTGTAATATTCCTAGCCCAGAATATTCCTCAAACCCCAACAAAAACTCCAACCAAATATGTGCAAATGATATAATAACCCAAAAGTGATAAAATAATAGTGGAACAACATATAATAATGTAAATAGGAAATATAAGCAGTACACAAGAAACACAGTGAGAAATGCTAAGCCATTTTAACTAAGCAATAAATGAGTACAAGAGGCGATTAGACAGATGGCACCTCGACTTGCACAAGGAAAGTGAAGAAATACCCTCAAAATGACAAGAATGGCCTCTGTGCATGGATGTTGTTGTTGTGCTGCTATTGCTGCTAGAAAAAGAATAATGATTTGGGGCTACTCACTCCTCAGAAAAAGCTAAAACTCTGGATTTAGGGTCTACTCAAGAAACCCAGAAAAACTAAGAAAGCTTTCCTGGAATGGCCTCACACTAATCTACATCTGAGCTGCTAGGAAACTGTCGTGCTACTGTTGCTGCTAGAAATCGAATGAGTATTTTGGGTTGTTCCCCTCCTTAGCAAAGGCTGAAACTCTGGAATCGGTCTCTACTCAAAACACCCAGAAAAACCCAGAAAGATTTTCTGAAATGGCCGACCCCCAAAAATCACCCCCTTGGGGTTCTGCGTAGTTCCTTAAAGACGCTGATGAAACTACTGCTGAAATGGTGATGAAACTACTGCTAAAATGCTGATGAATCTACTACTAGAATGCCAATGGGAATACCTTGCCCAAGCAGGTATTCGAAGTCCCCCGGGGCTAATGGTGAGATCTTCGAACAGAGACACTCAATGCACTAACTAATGTTGCAGACTAGCTATACAGCCAGAGTTCTCTCAGTCAAAATGACTATCACAAATGCTCATAACCAGAATGATCCAAAATGAGAGGGCTCCTCTCTATTTTATAGCCTCTGCCTCTCACAATACCTAGGCTCACCTCCTCCTACGTGATTCCCCTCTTGCCATGTGTTCTTCCCTCCTGCGTAGTCCCTCCATGTGTCTGCATGGGCCCCATTTCTGCATCCCCCTTTGGCCCCCTTCTCTCCTCCTTAAGTCACAATGTTGTGCTACTAGGAAGTGACTTTTTATTATTAAAGTGAGTTGTGTCCCCCGTCCACACTTTTTTATTTATAAATAACTATAGAAGGCAAAAATCGAACAAAATTGAATATTCCAATTAGCCATAGCTAATTAGGAATATTACAACTTCACACTCCACACCCACAATTCACAGAGTCTTTACAATGGACTTAGTCAAATCTTGGGCTTTAAGCCCCAAAGCATGCCTTGGGGGAATTCTACGCCCAACAGAATGTGGCTACAATCTTGGTTTCATCTCCTTAGTGGGAACCCAAGTCTTGCTGTGCAGCATCATTTTTCCTCTGTTTCCCTTTATTCTTAAATTTCTTTGGTCATAATTCTGGATGAAGCTTCTAGTAATGTGCTTCATCATGTCCCTCCTTAGAACAATTCTTGCACATAGGCTTCTCCCCTTCTTTCTTAACAGAAGCATCTTTCTTCTTCTTTCCTTTAAATTTATTCCCTTTTTCACCACCCTGAAATGGCTTATTTTTACCTTCTTCTTGTACATTTTTCCCTCTTTCTTCAATGTGTGTAGCTTGAAGATAGAACTCATCAAGATTTGTGGGACTAAAAATAAGAACGGTAAGTCGAAGATAGCTATGCAACCCTCCTATGTATTTCAACAAGGTATCTTGTGATTGTAAATCTACTCCCAGCATAAGAGCTATTTTTCCTAACTCTGAAGTATACTCTTGCACATTTTGACCTTTTAATTGTATGAAATTTTAGCAATTCATGATAGCTTTTTGCATATGAGCTAAAGGGTAGAACTATATTATTATAGCAACAGTGAAATAATTCCAAGAAATAGAGATCTTACCATGTTATCCGATCTCGTCTTGAGTCCTTGATTCCCACCATACAAGTGTTTCTCCCTCCATTCTCACTGAAGCCAACTGAATTTTGATATCATCTTCTTGAAGGTTATGAATTCTATAATATACCTCCAAGTGAAGAATCTAGTTATCTAGCTTCTCTGCATTAACTTCACCATTGTACATAGGCAAATTGAATTTGACATCAAGCTTTAGAAAAGGTGATTTATGAGTTCCTTTCGAAGAATGATGATGAGTATGAGTATGGGTTGTAGTAGTAGAAGAGGGTGAAGATGCCTTCGAAGAATAAGATGAAGAAGATGGTGGAGATAGTGGAGGTTTGCCTCCATTCTCATTACCTCCTTTTTCGTTACCTTCTTTTCCATTAGCTCCTCCTGAAGAGCCTTCTCCATTGGGAGGCTTCGAACTTTCACCTTGAAACCTACTTTTCCTATCTCTATAGAGGACCTTAACCATCTCTATCATATCAAAGAAAGAATTATGAAGGTCTTCTCATCTTCTATCATGACAGGTTATCCTTCATGAGACATGATCTGTGGAGACTCAACTTCAATTTCTGCAACTTGAGAATGTACTGTTGTAGAAGACTTTGACAACCTTTCTCCTCTTCTCCTTGAGCCAACTATAGGGATTTCAACTAGCTTCCCTTCTCCTCTTTCGAGTTTTAACTTTGTAAGAATGACATAAACTTGCAAACAATTAAATCCTTATTTCACTAAGCAAATCTAGTAAGCAAAAACTAGTGCTTGTTATAGACATATTTGGGAACTGCAATCCCAATCATATATGTCCATAAACCAAGGGCTTCTAAGTCCCTAAAAGTGTTGCTTCATACCCTAAAGGAGCGAGGTCAGCTGATTACATCATCTCCCAGAAGTTCTCCATGAAAAATTGCTTAGAACTAGTCAAATCTAGTGTCCATTCAGAGCTGCTAGTCCCACTAAGACAGGTAGCTATCTTAGAAACAAACAAACTAAAGTTACTTTCGTTTTCCTTTATGAGAAGTAGATGAGAGAGAAGCAGAAAGTACAAACCTCAGTCTTTCTCTTGGCTCCTTAATTCTTTCCTCTCTCCTTTGACAGATCTTTGCCGCTCCTTCCTTGCTTGTCTCGTTTCAAAGAGTACCTGTAAAGTCAGAGCAACATAATATCATCAAAGCACGAAGATCTACAATCATAAACGATATAGGAATAGAGATATATTGACCACAAAAATGTATATATCAAATCAAACATACAAGAATTTGGAGGAAAACTCAAATAGCTTTATTGATAGAAAGAGTAGAAGAGAGGATTACAACCCATTGATTTGACACAGCGTCATCCTCCCAGCATGAAAGCCCTTCTTCAGCTCATGAAAAGCTTAGATCACCCAACACTATGATATTCCCCAAATAAACCAACAACACTTCCTTACAAAATACAAGATTCCAGCCTTTGGATCTCTGGGATGAGGGATCCATATATAGATGTTTGCAGGTGGGTGAGTCAGCTTTTGGGATTGTGATTAGTGTCATTTCTCTAATAGTTCTCAATTCCACTTGGGGATTTCATGATCTCTTACTCATCCCTCGGCAAATTCAGAGAGGCAAGTGTCATAGGAGAAGTTTCTGGAAGATTCCATGATCATCCACCTTGCAAACTATCTCTGCCATTTGTCTACTCTCGCTCATCGTACCCTACAGAAGGGCTTTCCAGTATGCATCACACTTTTTTCATGTGGCAGGGGAGATGCATCTCACCCTTAGCACTGAGCAGTCTGTTTTCCATTTCGAAAAAACAAAACGATGCTTTGATATCGACAAGGAATAAGGATTATGGGAATCCACAGCTGTCGAACAACAAGGCTACTGATCAACCTAGTAGTTCAACAACAATTTCGACCGAAGTTGTGCCAAAATGAGTAGTACACAAATCGATGTTTAATCCTCATTCCAGAGCAACACAAAATTATAATATAGTAGAGGACCTGGCCCAATCACCATCCGCTATGTCAACAGTTGAAGTACTACAAAATTTCCCCTCCCAAAAGCAGGCTCTATTATCAGCAATAGGTGTGATTAACCCAGTGGATTCCAATCTTGTGGCCTTTAATCATAAAGGATATGAACCTCATTTACCATCTCAACTCGCTTTCCTCATTCAAGTGAAAGCCCTCAACAAAACTGTTCATCGAACAATTATTGATGAGGGGGCATCAATATGTATTATGTCAATGAGTTGCTGGAAATCTTTAGGCTCACCACCCTTGTCATGACCGTCAATGAATTTAAAGCATTTGATGGATGGACATACACTCCATACGGGATTTTAAGTAAGCAAGTTGAACTGGGGGGAAAAATGGTAGAAATTGATGTTGAAGTTATCGATGTAAACCTTGATTACAACATCCTACTGGGAAGGCCCTGGATTTATGCTATGGCTGCAGTTGTGTCAACATACTTTAGAAAGATTGCTTTTCCTTTTCAAGGAGCAATTACAATCGTTGATCAACAAACCTTCCTCCCCAATAGTTCACAAGTCACGAGAAGCATTCCAATGATCCATGGAAGCTCTCAATCGCTTCAAAATGTCGGAGTAGGCCCCCTGAAGGACACTACCTTAATGGGTACTTTTGTCCTACCGCCTCCGAGTAATCTGGCAGAAGTCACCGCGATGGAAACCTGTAATATGAATCTTCTATATCTAAAAGATTCGGAAGATTCCTAAACATTTTGTCAGCATGGATCATCGCCATTTTAGAAATATTGTAGCAATCAATTTTCTTGGCCTCGAGGGCAAACTAAAATCAATGCTCATCGAGTGTTTGGATAGATAGGTCTAAGGAACATGGCACCTCTTCAGATCCTTGGTCGCATGTAGATTCTACAGACGAAGGAATCATTCAGTTAATGATGATAGGAGAGGCACCATGGGAAGATTACCACATTCATTCCCATATTCATGATTACCACAAATATTTCGATGACCTTAATCATCCTTTCATTTTTTATTTTCTAGAAAATACTATAAATATGGTGGATTTTGAGGACGGTTCTTATCTCGTGTCAACCTCATTAAAATATGAAACAAGGAGTCACGAGGATAGTTCTTTTACTATGTCAACCTCACTAAAAAATGAAACAACTCCCTTTCCAAGTCAAGACTTTCAAAGATCTCAAAGGTAAACCTTCATTCCAACCACCTCATTGAATGCAATGAAGCTTGGGGGGCATGCATCTCGATTTGCATCACTATGCTAGGGGCATGCAAAATTATAGCAAGCATAGTTTTTCATTTCAAGCTTGTGTAAACATGAAACTGAATATGAGAATCTGTTGTCGCATGGTTCAAGCTCATTAAAAAATGAACCAGGCCACGAGCAGGTTTATGCAAAGTTCAAGCTCATTAAAAAATAAATCTAGCAATGAGCATATGTTCCACCAGAGTTTAAGCTCATTAAAAAATGAACCCACCTTTGGTAAATAGCCATTGCGATCGCATTATCATTAGCTTTTGAGACTTGGTCATGTTCTTACCATCACCTCCACTCTGTTTTAGCTTATCATATGCCTCCATTTGATTGTTTACCCCTTTTGAGGAACACCTGCGACGAGTGATTCTATTAGCCATCTTCTTTACACTGCCATGATTGGAAAGTTCCAAACCTTACGTGGAACCAGCTGCTACTTGAAAATATCACTCATTCCTCGAAAAACGAGTCTCCTTTAAGCTCTTTTCATCTGACTTGTGAAATATGAAAAGGTTTCCGAGCAATTGGCCTCTCCAGCTCATTAAAATGATTAGAAGTGTTATCCCTCCTCTAGATTTTAATCCTTTTGGACCTGAGGGATCATTACATAAAAAGATCTAGCGCTTGTCTCGTTCGACTCGTTAAAACTATCGAAAATTCATCCCTTTCATATTATTTTATACTTTTTCGAACTTAAGGGATTATATGATGAAAAAGGATTGCTGGAGTTTCCTTTCTGTCCCTTTTCAGACTCTCTAAAATTGAAAAGGGACCAAGTTATCTTTGTCATTAAACTCGTTAAAACAATATCAACAAACTTGTCCATGTAGATAAGAGTGAGTTTCACTGTCACTAGGCTCATTAAAACATAGCGACAGGTTTGCCCAAAGGAAAATTATAGAACCATCATATGTTATCCTCCTCATGCTTGAAAAGAAAAAGAGGTACTGGTTAGCAATGACTGGGGAAAAATTGGGAAGAAAACTTGAAGAAACTTTATTGGTAGCAAGTCGCTCTTGAACATGACACTTTCACTCCATCACCATGATTGATTTGGGTTGGGTTATTCCGTTCACCGGTCATATTACCATTGGTCCACCATACCACCCATTTTTGGGGTTAACGCTACCAATCCATTTCAGTGTCACTGATATGTTCAAGAGAAGTCGCTCGGAGAATTCACCAACCCAGCTTATGTCTCATCTGCTGCAATACCTTCACTCTTCATCCTTTCATGACCACCACCTTGAACCTTGTATCATTAGATCTTTTTCACCTCCACAAAATCATTTTCTCCATTCCGTGTTGTAGATGTGGGATTCATTAATGCCCTCCTACAACGGGTCACTTCTTTTCAACTTCCGCTCATTATCCAAGAAGTCGACCTAGGAACAACCCTTTTAGTACTTTGAAGCTTGCATGCCTCAATGGCAAGTTTCTCACTTCCGGCGATAGGTTTACATCAATGGCCTTCAATCGAAAGATTTAGTGTGGTGTTCGACGCCAAGTCCCATTTTCGCACCACGTGAATTGTACTGTTGTACCTTGAGGGTCATCATCATTATCAGTGATTCCTCTCGCGCCTGCTAATAACTTACATCAATGGCTGGTAATCAGGTGATGTCTTTCCATGTTCGACTCTAGAACATATTTTCACATGGATCGACTTATACTTTAGGCAAAGATTCAACGAGTTTGAAGACCCCAGATCTAGTTTCATCCATATGGACTGCGATACATTCAAGAAAATAAATACATCAAATGTACATCATTGCTACACAGGTAATCATCCAAGCCAAAGGATGATGGCTCTACCAGAATCATCAGTCTGCCATACAGACAATTGTCTGTCCTATGTACATGAGAATGAATTTATAAAGTTGAAAATGGGAATGCCTGCCTCAGCTAGATCATGAAAATATTATGAAGATAATGTATTGTATTGTATCTTATGATAGGTCACCTTCCAGTTCAAAAAACCTCGGATCCTCATGATAAAGCATTTCTCTGGACATCAAAAGGTTTTACGACCTCATGCTTTAGGGGGAAACTGTTATAGACATATTTGGGCACTGCAACCCCAATCACATATGTCCATAAACCAAGGGCTTATAAGTCCCTAAAAGTGTTGCTCCATACCCTAAAGGAGCCAGGTCAGCTGATTACATCATCTCCTAGAAGTTATCCATGAAAAATTGCTCATAACTAGTCAAAACTGGACCATACAGACTGCTCAGTGCTAAGGGTGTGATGCATCTCACTTGCCACATGCAAAAACTGTGATGCATACTGGAAAGCCCTTTTGGAGGGTGTGATGAGCGAGAGTAGACAAACGGTAGAGACAATTTGCAAGGTGGATGATCATGTTATCTTCCATAAACTTCTGCTGTGACACTTGCCTCTCTGAATTCACCCAGGGATGAATAAGAGATCATGAAATATCCAAGTGGAATTGAGAACTATCAAAGAAATAACACTAATCACAATCCTAGAAGCTGACTCACCCACCTACGAACATCTATATATGGATCCCTCATCCCAGAGATCCAAAGGCTAGAATCTTGTATTTTGTAAGGAAGTGCTATTGGTTTCTTTGTGGAATATCATAGTGTTGGGTGATCTAAGATTTTCATGAGGTGAAGAAGGGCTTTCATGCTAGGAAGATGACGTTGGGTCAGATCAATGGGTTGTAATCCTCTCTTCTACTCTTTCTATCAATAAAGATATTTGAGTTTTCCTCCACATTCTTGTATGTTTGAGTTGATATATGCATTTCTGTGCTCAATATATATCTGGTCCTATATTTTTTATGATTGTAGATCTCTATGCTTTGATGGTATTATGCTGCCTTGACTTTACAAGTGCTCTTTGAAATGGGACAAGCAAGGAAGGAGCGACAAAGATCTGTCAAAGGGGACAGGAAACAAGCAAGGAGCCAAGCGAAAGACTAAGGTTGGTACTCTCTGCTTCTCTCTCATCTACTTCTCATAAAGGAAAATGAAAGTAACTTTAGTTTGTTTGTTTCTAAGATAGCTACCCGTCTTAGTGGGGCTAGTAGCTCTGAATGGACACTAGATTTCTCGATAATAGTGCTCTCATACCAACTTGATTTGAAATAGAGCAGATTAGTGATGCTGTGCTAATTCTCCATTAAGAAATAAACCCAAGATGTTTATAATTTTCTTATCAAGTGCTCAAGGATTCAATACCTTTTCTTAATTAAGTTATTCCCGTGACAGTTTCTTATGTAAATGTTATAAACAATTTAACATAAAAATATATGATGAACAACAACAAAATAGCAATAAATAACATCAAAATATAACACACAACAAACACATGTTTAAGGAGTTCACGCCTTTGTGCTACGTCTCCTTGGTCCAACTTCCAATGGCTTAGGCCTCTTTATTATGCTCAACTTACAACAACAATGTGTTTATAATGCTCAAATGCCTCTGAAGACTATCTCAATGAGTTCAGAAGCCTTAAAAAATGGCCATCTGGCCTTTTTTTGCATCCAATTTGGATAAGAACTGAAGAAGCTATGACTTCTCCCTGTTCTTCCACTATTTGTTCCACAAAATTCTCTAAAATTGACCAAAAACCCTTTTTCCGCTCCAAAATCTGTTAATGGAGTGAAAAATTCATCGTTCAATGGGATATATCCTTTCAGCCTTATCACAATATCAATTGGTAGTGTTGCGGGCTCTTAACACAACAAAACATTGTGATGTGGGATCGCAGACCCGACGGGATAATTAACTGCAAGATATCAAATTCCCACATATGAGACCTGCCACTCATCGCATTCAGTGAAGTTCAACACGACAGAACAATACCATAATATTAGTGGTATTGCAGACCCACCGAGGTGATAAACCATGATATATAAAGTTCTCGCATTGGGTCTTACGACAATCGACAATCAGTTGCAAAACATAACCAATGCTATATGATAGACCCGCTAGGACACTAAACTACAACACATAAAATCCCGTGTCCGCCAGTCTATCACAATCAACCTTTGATCAGTGGTAACAAATAATATAGCCGACTTTTGGTGTGATTTGCAGTGGCACCCAAATATGTGATATCGACACCCAGTGGAAACCTACCACTTGGAGCTTGCCCATTTGTTGGGATCCTTGCCATGTCATCCAATCCTACCACATCGACAAGTTAAACTTGAACTTTGACTTGCTCTATCTTCTGCATACGAACTCAGATTTGAGTGTCGTTTGCATCATTGGATTCAAAATGACAGGATGTTCAATTTGAAGTTGAGTTTGACAAGATTCAGACACTTTGATTTTTAGCATAATTATGAGCACCTGATCACAAATATATTACCATTTTACTACAACCCTTTCTAATATTATTAACAAACTCTCTAATAAGACTTCGTATAAGAAAAATAATAGAACTTCCAATCCTTGGTATGAAAATGATTGTAAATTACTAGGAAAGAAATCACAGACACCCCTAATGGGAGCATCAAGCTCCAGAATATAATCATATACAAAGCTCTCATTAAGAAGAAGAAAATTTCATATAATAATGAGAGACAAGAGCATCTTCTCCACCTTTCTAAAGTTGCACCCAAAAAGTTTTTGTAGAATGTGATTTTTCATAAAACTAAAGATAATCATTCTATCCCCCTAGAAAATTGGGATAACTATCTTAAGTAGTTGTATGACTCTCTAGACACCATGGGCGCCATCTTAAAAACTCCTATTAAGGATGGTATTTTTTCTCTGGAAGGCTTTGAGTTTGGGATTAATAAGCTTGATGGGAAAGCAAAAGATATTGAAGGTTACCAAGCTAAGATCTTTAGAATGTGAAAATCTATCCTCATTCCTCATCTCCATAAGCTTCTCAATTTGGCTGTGAAGGATGGCTTCCCTAAGCTTTGGACGCAAAGCCTTATTGTGACTATCTTCAAAAATGGGGACAAAAGAATTCCCTCTAACTATAGGACCATTATGATTAGCCACATCCTAGCCAAGATTTATGGGCTTATTCCAGAAAAAAAAAGAAAAAAAGAAAAAGCCTTTGGCTTGACAACTAGGGTAAAAGAGCTAAAGGGAAATCTAGTTTTAGGAGGCATCACTCAACCATCGACGACCTTGTCACCCTTAGGATTGTCACAGAAAAATGTTGCAATAGTAAAACCGATATCTTTTGTTTTTTTGTGGACTTTAGAAAAGCTCTTAACATTGTCCCTTGAGATAATCTCTAGGCGAGGCTTGAAGAGATCATGGTTCCTCCTGAATTGAGGATTGCTGTGATCCGCCTCTACGAGACTGTCATTGCCAATTTTAAGACCAATGAAGGGTGGTCGAAATATATTAAATGTAATATCGAGGTTAAGCAAGGTTGTCTCTTTTCCCCTACCCTTTTTGGTATTGACATTGATAAACTAGAGGAGTGTTTGGAAACTACATGTTGCAATGACACCGAGCTCGCTGGTATTATCATTACTCTTCTCCTTTATGCTGATGATATCGTCCTTCTTGCAAGGAGCCATAATGACTTAGGCAAGGAACTTAAGACTCTTCATGTCTACTGCTCCAAGATGGGTATGATAATTAATACCGACAACACTAAAGTCATGATCATTAAATCCAAAAAGGTCACCCATGGTACTTTCGTCTATGATAACCACTATCTTGAGCACGTTTCTTCTTATAAATATTTGGGTATATATTTTCCTCATCAGCGCAACTTGAATTATAGCATCAAGAAAAGAATTATTAGAGGATGGAAGGCTTATTATGAACTTGAAAACAATTGTAAGTTAGCCGATATTTACATTTGGAGTAAGAAAATGTTCTTCTTTGAGACTCTCGTCACCCCTTTTATCTTATAAAAATGTGAATTTTGGGGGTATAATATATCTAGGGAGTCATGGAGAAAGATTGAGATGATCCAAAAGCAGTTCATAACCTATAACCTCAAGATCAAGGGAAATACTCCCTATCCTATCCTCTTGATCAAAGTTGGTCTATCCCCCATTGAAAGTGTGGCTATGTTTAGATATCTTATGTATAAGAAGAAGCTTCACAATATGGAATCCAACAGGCTCCCAAAAATTGCTTCTAACTTTAGTTAAAACCCCCACATGTGCCTCAAGTGCGGGTGACACTAGGATGCTCAGTCTTTGGCAGAATAAGGAGGAGATCATCATGGGAAGCAAGGACAATATCAAAGATACTATTACCTCCAATTTTAAGGACAAGATGTGGGATGCTAAGGAGCTGGAGTGTAAAAGGAAGCTTAGGTACTATAAGGAGGTGATCAACCCCACCCTCGAGAACCAAAATTATCTCTCTATGTTGACTAGCACCAAGAAGAAAACGAACATTGCTAGGATTAGAAATAACTATCATGAGCTTCGAAGTGAGACTGGATGGTGGTGGTCTACTTGTCAAATCTATGATACTAATAAGGTGGAAAATTAAAAACACTTCATTTTACACTGCCCGACTCTTGCCCACGTCCAGTCTCAATTCCCTATCATCAGCCACACCTCCAATCTTCTTGACTTATTAAGCCAACCCAACTACAATGATTTTGGAATGCTTCTTTCCCTACTCTTTTATCACATATATAAGATTGTAGAATTGAGGCTTCTGTGATTCATCATAGTTATAAGAAGAGCTTCGACATAAATCACATGAAAGAGACCTTTGTCGACGCGTTTCGAACCAGCTAGTGTGGTTCATCCTGATGATGAACCACACTAGCTGGTTCGAACGCGTCGACAAAGGTTCTCTTTCATGTGAATTTACGCCGAAGCTCTTCTTATAAATATATAAGATTTTGAAAGAAGGACATTTAGACTCTCTCTCTCTTGAGATCTGATAACCACATTAGTCTTAATAAACATTAATCATCATCATTATCAATAAAAATATAAATTTATCTTTATTATAAAAATTAATAAAAAATAAAATATATTTATTATTTAGTATATTAAAAATAAATACCATATTTATAAGTGTTGTATGACCATTTATATTTGCACTTAACGTAAGACTTAGCTAGAAATAGAAAAATAGATATAAAATAGTGTAACACATGAGTGACGATAAACATTGCTGAAAATAAGGAGGTAACACGTGTAAAAATAAAAAGTGAAAATATTGTTTAAATTAATAGAAAAAATACATAATATATTAAATAATAGTTTATTTATTGATATAAGATATTACTATTTTAATATTTGCATTGGAGCAAGCTGTTATGGTTTTGACATTGTGAAGAAACATGGCATTCGCGTATTTTACTATTTTCATTTTCGTGGACTATAGGCTTTTAGTTATTGAAATATATAAAGCTGCGAGACAAATATATATGGCATCAAGTTTTATGATGAGGGTCAGACGAAACTGAAAATGGAAGAAGAGCAATTTGCAAGGTTTCTACATCAACCATCTGTTTAGATTAAAAAATATCTGAATTCTTTTAAAATTCTTATTAAATTTCAATTAGTCAAAACAATTAACAACTGAAAAGTTAACATACAACGTACAAAAACTAATTTCGAAATATAAAATTTCTAAATTTTATTTAAAACAGTTAATTAAAACCTAAACTAATGCACTCTATTATCCTTTGAACTTGATAAATTCCATTGGCTAACTAATTTTGTTGAAATTTTAGTGTAACATTTTAATTATCCCATGGCAGCCTTAATAAAACTGTTTTATCCTGTATCATATATTTGAAGAAATTATATTTGGACATTTTAATGAACCCGTGGCTACCTACATAAAACTATTTTATTCCATGATATCATATATATGCAGACTGCGGTTTAAAAGATGTAGCTTAGCCGAAGAAACAGATTTGTGTTGTCAGAGTGGAATCATATATTTTATTGAGTATATATTTGGATGTATTAGATTGTGTGGAATTACTAATTATTGGATTTTAATAGTTCTAGTTTTGTTATTTTTTTAACAATTGATTTTTATTTTTAGTATAAATAACATAAATTAGTATAAATGATCATAATGACATTAATACTTGTATTTACTATTGATAAATACAAAACACTATTTGTATGTATCAAAAAAACATTATTATAATAAAAATATATTTTATCCATTATATAATATAATTATAAATTATAATTATTTTTAATATAAATGTTATTTAAATATTAATTTAATTTGAAAACTATCTAATAAATATGAATGAACTTTTAAATTATTAAAGTCTAAGGATTGATGTTATAAACTGAAGGGGTTAATACGAAAACTCCAAAGGATTATAAACTTAAAAAAATAATATTAACCGAAGGGATTATCACTAAAAAAACCCTAAGGTGTATATTCCATTGGGTTTATAGTATTAATCCCTTGGGTTTATTATTCCCTGTTCATATTCCTAGGCTATAATACTATTCATAGGTTTATAATATTAATCCCTTAGGTTCAGTATAAATCATGGTCAACCAATGGTTTATATACCTTCAATTTATAATATTGTTCCCTTGGGTTTAATAATATTATTCCCTTTGGTCCACTTGGGATAGCTCAATTGGCATTGGCCGTGGAAATGAAGTCTCATTGAACCGTAAGACTTAGGTTCAAATCTTGTGTTATCCCCCCATGAGGGTGAGAAGTTGGACCTGAAGAAGATGTAGTCATACCAAGCTTACAAAAAAAAATATATATATATTTGTTCCTTTGGTTCATAATACCTTGGGGTTTTAGTATTAACCCTTTGGTTTAGTATTCCCTTGGTGTTACACTGAAATTTGTCACCTTGACTATCTGCAGTCTATGTGGCCTCATCAATAGCCACATTGTCCTCTTTGT
>APFE031466050.1:106011-125450 GCA_000404065.3 Pinus taeda | reverse complement strand
AATGCTTAGTGCAGTTCCCGAACTCTTCCAAAACTGGCAAGAAGCTGAAGTCTTCTGCTAGAGGAAGTGATCCTATTGTTTTAAAGAGGGAAACCTTCAACCATAAAAAGGAGGTCTCACCCCGCATAAAAGGTAAAACTTCAACCTGAAAAGGGAAGTCTCAACCTGTGATGGTTTAAGGATGACCAACAACTCTGGAATGCTTAATGCAATTCCTGGAACTCTTCCAAAACTAGCAAGAAGATGGAGTCTTCTGCTAGAGGAAGTGTCCCCAATTTTGTTCCTGGAATTCTTCTGACACTGACAAGAAGCTAAAGTCTTCTGCTAGAGGAAGTGTCCCAGATTACCAACTGAAGGCATGTTCATGGGCATCTTTGTCTCTGGCTACAACTCTGAAACTCATGTGGCAGGTTATGGCTCAGGCTCGCTTGATGTGACTTTGAAGCTTGTAGATGACCATCATTTCCCCCCTATCAGATACAAGTTGAGATGATGGAGAAAACTCAACTACAAGATTGTTCAATACTCTGGAACAAGTTCTGACATGTGTTTGGAATATTTTCTTGGCTGTTGATGCCCATTGCCAAGAAGCGATCCATCCAAGATGAATCTTTGTTCTTATAGGACGTTTATTTCTGAAGCATCTGTGTGAAGAATGACTGGTTTTATGACAATGCTTACATGAATGAAGATCAAAACAATGATCTTTCAAATGGCCAACTCAGTCACAGTGTTGGCATTTCACAATCTGTTGTTGTTGTTGTTGCTATGGGAGAGGGGCAAAATCTGGAACAGCTGGAGGTGAACTGTCATGAGGAGCAGGTGAACTATCATGAATGAATCCAGCACTCTGAAACTGAAGGGGCTTGGAGTAGTCTGGAATATGAAAGGACAAGTCTTTGTCATATTCAAGATCAGTTCTGTGCTTGTTGTGGACAAGCTGTTCCCAAGGTCTGATGATGGGCTTGGGAAGTGCAGACTGAGTTTCTAGATCTGCATGTAACCTTGCTGCTTTATGGGAGTCTGTTTCAATCTTTTGAACAGAAACAGGTTGAGAATGATGACTCCTCTGTTTTAATTCTTCTTGTTGTAGTTGAGTTTCGAGCTGCAAAAAATCAATTTTCTCTTGTGCATTTTGTAGACAGACCTAAATGTCTATGAGATAAACTTTGTTGACTTTAAATGTATCGTGATTAGTAGACAATATCAGAGTTTTGAGGAACTCTAATACTTCACTGGTTCTGGCCATTTTTTTTTCTTTACTGTCAGAATTACACCTTAAAAATTGATCACAACTACTACTCAATGCAGAAAAGTAATACCCACTCACAGTACATAGCAATATCTTAAATGTCAACAAATGATCAGTGTGCAACCAGCAAGCACCAATTAAATAAACAATGTATCAATGTGGCAATTAATTAAGTCACGGTTTCATTGACCATAGAAACATAATTTTGACCAGTAAAAGAACCAACAAATCAGTCACCTTGATTAGACTATTCCTCTGGCTGGTGAGGAATTTAGAAAAACGGAATCAGGCTGTAAAGATTGTTGTCCAATTTTTTTTATTTTTTTTTTCTATCTTTTTATTTTTTATTTTTTATTTTTTATTTTTTTATATTTATTTATTTAAATTTTTTTATTTTATTTTATTTTATTTTATTTTTATTTTTTTATTTTTTATTTTATTTATTTTAATATTTTATTTTATTTTTTTATTTTTTTAATTTTGTGTGTGTGTGTGTGTGTGTGTGTGTGTGTGGCAATGAGAAGCGCCTTTGCATTCAAATCTTTGAGCAACTTGGTTTTATTCAAGACACTTGCTTTGTTGAAACTGCAAAGGGTGCTATTTTGTAGCTTCTAAATTTTGCTAAGGTGATTGCAATAAGTCGTCGGTCTCTGAAAGGCTCTTTAGGGTTCTGGATATGTTTTTTTTTAATACAAAAAACATACTGAAGCGTAAAATATAGAACACAATAAATATTCCATGGCCCAATGGATAAGGCGTTGGTCTACAAAACCATACAATATTTAAGGTTTCTCTCAATGTCACATTCTACGCTGAATTATACACGGAGATCAATGCTTCATTCACTATTTCAACGTAATAGCATCACCACATATGTAATCTGATGTTTGGTATTCCACAGAATCTACTCTCACCTCACAACAGGCTGCTACCATACACATATATACATCGTTAAACAGACCTTCTTAGGCCAATGCTTCATTTGAAGGTTCCAACTGTTGTGTTCACACCAATATTCAATCTAGGTTCCAACTTGGTATGATCTCAATCGTTCAATCAGGTTCTTCATACGTTATCCTCATTCCAACCATCACTGATGCTAACCCGTTCTGATCATAGCATGTGTCCTTTTGATACCACTAACAACAACACTCTAAACAATAAGAGGAAAACCACTGTTTTCAACAGTTAGTGGATGACAAGCAAATAAAAAGGTAGCGAGAGATAAACTCTTAGCCGAGCACTGACTTTATTACTCTTGATATGGGCAGAGCAACTCAAGGGACAACAATAGCGGAAATTGTTTATGTGCATTCGATGGCAGCCAACACTGTAAATTTATTTATTTATTTATTTATTTATTTATTTTTTATTTATTTTTTTTTTTTTTTTTTTTTATTTTTATTTTTTATTTTTTATTTTTTTTTTTTTTATAATATCAGTGAACATATAACGATATTTTTAAATGAGTTTGAGCATACCATATCCTCGCTCTTAAGTCCGCATATGAACTCTAAAGGTTTTGTCGTGAGACTATTATGTCGTTGCACAAATGTGTTTTTTTTATTGGGATTAATTTCTGCCAAAACGAAGAGTGTTGTTGTTCTTTTATGTAGAAAACCTTGTTAACGTGCTGAAAGATGTGAACTGGGATCTAAGCCAATGGTGCCCGCTGATGATAGATGCTTTCTATAGTGGCTCGTCAAGATACCTTCAGAGCAGGAGCAATTGAGAGCACGCCCCTGAGCATGCCTTCAGGAATACACAATAAAAGCAGAAAGCGGATGCAAGAACATGATGTCTTTGGTTTCTTCTCCAATCTGAGGAGGCAACAGGTCGTTGGGGAAGCTGTTGTAATTGTTGTCCAAAACCCGTATTTAAAAACAACGCATATATCAACCATGAAAACAACGCATAAATTTCACCTAGCGCCCTTGCATTCCATTTGGACAATGCATGCATTTCATTAGAAGTCCCATTTCCTTTTACCACCACTAGCATATCAATAAAAGTCGTCACAAATTTAACTCAATTGAACCGTGCAGTTTAAATAGACCATGGAGGGAGGATCCACCATATAGCTACTACATTAAAAAGCATTTACACCCGTTAATCGATATCAGCAGACCTCACTCCTTGCTGTAATAAAGAACTGCATATACAAACAAAATCCGAAACTCTTCATTTGTAAAATAAGTTAATCTTTCAGCGATGCGTATGATTATTTGTGTTACGGGGCATGACTGAAATGCATTTCTAAACATTGTAGAAACATCACAAATGCCGGAGGTCGAACAGTGCACATATTGTTTTCGAAAACATATTTCAGGTATCACGAATCAGATTCACCCAATCAATGCGATTTCATTGAATGTAACAACTCAAAAGTTGAACTGTCTTCCATCAGTGACAGAATTTAATGGTCCCTGACTTCTCCCTGTGAACATTCAAAAAGAGCACCAGGTCATTCAATGTTGCCTAGTAGTTTAGCTAGTAAAATGCATTGGTAAATATTTGACAGTCTTAGCGCATAACACTGATATAGAAAATGCTAACAACGCTCATAAATGATATAAGCCGTTTCAGAATTTCTTTCAAGAACTATATGTAGTTGCAACATAAAAATCAACAAAGAATTGCATGCAGTGTTAATAGGGATGGAAAATAATAGGCAGCAGGATAGGCAAATCATATCAGGGAAGCACATTATATATGCATCAAGATTATATGTCAGGGCAGCACAGCGCTATATGCAGGTAATTATAAAATGCCGGTCAGAGAAGAGCAGATACAGCAGCGGTATTAACAGGTTGCAGCTAAAATTTAGCTGAGGAAATTTTCATGAAATTCATGGCAGAAATAACCTACACAGAAAGGCCATAAAACAAATTGCTCAAATTAATTATGCAGGGCAGGAATACGCATCCTCTAATACCATGTTAAACACACATGGACAGCAAGAGAAATATGAAAGATAAATCATGAGAGTGTAATTTTTATTAACAAGAGATATACATTTATAGTACATTATGTGACTGTTGGGTTCCACATCCCAAGGTCTCTTGAACTCTTTTTGTCCATTCAGCTTCCACACTAACCCATTGAGGATTAGGTGTCCAACAGATCAAGTTGCATATTTGTTTGCTTTAATGAGAGAAGGATCTCTAGGCCCTTTTCCAGTTTTAGATTTTCCACTTGAGAGATGGGCACATAGCTCTGTTATATCATAAAGTGGAAGTTGAGATATATCTCCTTTCCCCATCATATTCAAAATATCTATTCATTCATCTCTAATGGCTTTTAATAGAAGGGATTTCAAGGTTTCTTCATCTAGGTTATTCATTTTTGCTCTTTTGAGGTTGTATTGAAATCTTTCAAGTAAATCGTCCATGTTTTCATCTTCTTTCTGTACCATTTTGAATACCTCATCCTTATGATTGGTGGACATACAATAGTCCAGGTATCTATCCAAAAATGTTTGTTTCATGTCATTCCAAGTCCTAATAGATTGAGTGACTAATCCCATGAACCATTTTAGAGCA
Source organism: Pinus taeda (assembly GCA_000404065.3). NCBI lineage: Eukaryota > Viridiplantae > Streptophyta > Pinopsida > Pinales > Pinaceae > Pinus > Pinus taeda. The sequence continues at coordinate 120,656 of APFE031466050.1, read as the reverse complement.
GCTCCCTTCAATGTTGAAACTTGAGTTTTTGAGCATCTTCCATGTAATCATAAGTTCGGCACATGACTTCAAACTCAAATAAAAATGTTTCAGGGTCCTCACTTCTCAACCCATAAAAGTTTGGGAGGACAGATGGTAAGATGCTTTTCATTGTTGTTCGAGATTCCTCATCAACTATAGCAAATCCAAATGAGTTATCTCCATCCCTGTTTCCCCCGTTGTTACCTCTACCTCCTCCATTGTTTCCTCCTCCTCTACCTCTACCTCTACCTCCTCCAAATCCGTTTACTACTTCCTCTGTCATGATAGCTTCCTCAGATATTTTGAAGTCCTCTGGTTCTTCTACTAATGGCGAACGAGGAGGAATTTCTCCCTTTTCTTCTTCAGGTGATTCTACTTCCTCAATTACAATGTGTTTTCCTGTAGAAGTAAAGAAACGGTATTTTCCTAACTCAGATTCGATGGATAGTGTGGGAGAGTCTCCTAATTCAACTATTCCCTCTTGAATTCCAGGGATCCTAAGGCTAGGAGTATGAGTTGGAGATGTTGGAGGTGTATCTTGCATATACATTGGAGTGGATGGAGTTGTAAAAATCGAACTCTTGGCCCTAGCTATAAACCTTCCCCTAGAATCTCTTGCTCTATGCATGTAATTTTTATTTTCTTCAAGTCGGGTTAATAATTCTCTTTCTGATCTTCCAGGTCACTCTAGGTGCAAGAAGAGAGCATACTTAAGAAATTAATGAATCAATAACTCTCTTTTCTGATCCTCCAGGTTACACTCGGTGCAAGAGGAGAGCATACTTTGAGAAATCATCAATTTTTACCTTCCTTGAAATATTCTTGTTTTTTTTTTTTTTTTTAAGAAATTGGCTACCTAGTTTCACTTCCCCGACAACGACGCCAAAAGTGTTTGGTCAATTTAGTGTGTCCTAAATTTCTATATAAATTGTCAATCCGGGAGTCGTAAACTGCTGAAGTGAAGTGCACTATATATGCAAGATAATCGTTTTCTTATTTCTTTGTCGTTTTTGATTTTTGATTTGTTTTTGGATTTATCTTCTTGTTGATTTCCTATGAGATGGTAATTCTAAGAATCAAGTATGGATAAAAGTGTTCAAGGCAATGGTAACCTTTAAAATAATTTCCAAACTTCAAAGTGTTCAAAAGGTTTTCAAACTTGCAATGATGAAATCAATTACTGAGAGAAAATAAAGATGTACCTAAATTATAATTAAACCAAACAGTGAACTAGTGACTATGAAACCCAATATCCTTGTTGCTGTATAAAAAAGAAAAAAACTGAACTCAAAGCAATTCAAAAACTGTAAGCAAAGTAAACTAAACCATATCACATCAACTCATTTCTGACCCCTCACCATTCGACTCGCTCTGGCTATAGGAGGTAATCATCAACAAATTGAGTAATCTGATATCTAAATTGCATAAAATAAAACTAAGATCAAACTACACATTCATCCTTCAATCCCTCTCCATTCGACTCGCTCTGGCTATAGGAGGTAACCGAAAATGATATGAGTAATCTAATCACTAACTTGCAAAAGCAAATAAACTAGTATCAAACTATACATTCACACTCAATCCCTCACCATTCGACACGCTTTGGCTATAGGAGGTAACTGAAAATGACATGAATAGTATAATATCTATCTTGCAGAAAAGTAAATGAACAAAGCAAAACTGAAAGAAATAAACAGTTGGAATTAGAACTAAGAAAACAAATCAGCAGAAGGACAAGATAATTCCATCATGTCATTAGTCATCAAAAAGCTATGTGCACTTGCCTGGGCTATCTATTAGAACCTGAAATGAAAACATTGATCAGTTTACAATCATTAGAAAGCATAAAAGAAACTATGAACAACAAACAACATGAATACCATGAGCAATTTAATATATACAAGCAAACATCTATGGCATCAAGAGCGTAAATGAAGAAAACATGGAACTATACAGTAACTACAAAACCTTGGTGTACATGGGCCCTCTGCAATCTCGACCAATCAAAAATTAGTCACGGATTTGAACTTAAAAGCAGTGTCTTCTCATATATTGAAATATAGTCATAACATAAGGACTAAGTCACGGCACGATGGCTCGTAAAAACAATCAAGATTACATTTCAAAAGCTAGCCTATACGCATACGAGGATGCTTTATTTATAGCAGGAAATACATAACTAATTCCTAAGGTCTGTGCTGGTATACAGACACGTAAATGACCATATTTGGAAATCTAGCAGTATGGTAGCTGTGAGAAATAAATCCAAGGAGGGTGGCTTGTTAGATTCGGTTCACGGGCAGTCCCCAGGTGTTAGCACACCTCCTGAGATTTAGGATCTTGCCACGTAATCCTCCTCGTGATGAAAAACAGAGTCCTGCCACCGCAAAACTCCTAGTGTTGACCATCGTTTGACTGGCTTTGACCGCGGCTTCTGTGAGTGATTCGGTTGAACCAAGGGGACACCTCTGTGCCAATGTTCACCTGTCTAGTTTTGAGCAACTCGATTATGTTTGGGTTCTCTAGTTGCGATCCTTCAACTTCGCGGTGACCTTCAGTCTCTGAAATATTAATCTTCCTCGGGTCTTCTTCTTCTTCTTCCGCTGTTACATTGTAGCACTCCAACGCGTGGCTCAGCTGGGTAGTCTAATCAGGTTGAATCAAATCTAGAGGATCCTGCAGTATCCTAAAAATTGTTGCCTTAACCTCCTGCAACGCTTCATTGATACTTTCAAACCCATCCTCAAAGCTGAACGTCATAAAAAATCGTTGGCGCAAAACATCCCATTCTTCAGCGCCATGGCAGAATTCCATGTTCAAGTACCAATTCATTGGTATAACATCCAAGGTATGACAAAACAGATGTACACACTTAGGCTGAGGCTTCACTTCATACACTTTAGTCCATTTGGCCAAATGGTCAGGCGGATCATTTCTCCCATCATATTTTTTTGTTAGTTGTACTTGTGGGTGACCAAACCACACTCTCATCATTTTTCCGTATACGCGACAATCATCAAAACTGTCCTTGTGAGTGCCCCACCATCTCGCAGGTGTAGCGCGCAATGCCCAATCCAAGGCCTGGAAGCGATGTTTCTCTGGCACTTCTCTCTCAAATGCATCCAAAAGTGATTAACATCAGTTAAACCATCATAATAAGGCAGATTTCTTACCTATGATGATACACTACGCAACGACTTGGTTATCATATTACAACGCAACGTAGATACTTCATGCAGTGGATTCTGCTAGTGCTCCAGTTCTTCATTTGAATCTGATGTGCAGGAACTTTCACGGTCCCATGCAATACGTCCATTTGCTGTCGGATTCACCCAATCCTGATCTCGCGTCGTTATCTTGTAAATCTGGTCCAAATCGTCATCACTTTCATAATCGCGGACCGGTTCAGTATAACGTGGTCCTTCTACAAGGTTTAGTGGCACCACTACGCGGAGCGATTTCTTCTCATATATCATCTTCCGCTTCTTCAGATTGATTACCCCATTCATGTCAGTGGCCCAATCGATCCCAAGGAGTGTGGGGTAGGGATTGTTGTCATCCACAATCTTTATCACTTTAAAATCAGCTAGTGTGCTCGCGCCTTTGATATCAACTGTTACTCCCTGCAACCTCCCCATTGGGATGATTTTATGTTGATTCGTCATCCTTAACTAAATCGGAGACCACTGTAGCACAGGTGTCCCCATTCTCTCCCATGTCTATTTTGGCAAAACGTTCGCGTCCGACCCCAAATCTAAAATAACCTGATCCATCTCATATTATCCTACCTGCGCGGTGAGTCTCATCTAACGTCCAATTCTTGCCTTCTGCTTACCAAGCTTTCTAACTATGTGCGGTCCGTCAATATCATTTTCCTTGCCAATGCACCTATTGATTAGCTCCTACAGTCCCTTCATAGCCTTGTTATCGCGTAGCAGTTTCATGCAGGTCTCCAAGAACATTGTAATCATGGATGGGTCCATTTCTTTAGACGGCTTCTCTTGACTCCCTGAGGTAGAGGCCTCAACGAAACTTTTCTTCGCTTCCATAAATGTTTCTTTTGCGCATTCTACATCAAACTCGGTCTCCCTTTTTGGCACTTTGTGGACCCACTCACCTTCTTCAAGCTGCTTCCCCTTATCCTCACCAGTCGCCGCTCCACTCCGCAGCACAATATTTATCTTAGGGTCTTCCTTGCGAGGCTCAACCCTCATCTTCTGCAGGTTTTGAGTCGGTTGCTAAGGTTGCGCTCCCTTCTCACATATCTTAGTTAACAATATAGGGCAATCCTCTGTTGCATGGTCAAACTGAGTACAATAACAGCGTGACAGTCACGTCAGATTCGACAGTCTCGCGCGTAGTGTCCTAGTCCTCCGCAATTGTAACAAATAACATGTCCTAGACCTCTACCATGTCCTCCTCCACTAAAGCCTCATCTGCGCCCCTGATACTCGCCTCGCGATCCTCTAGCACCTTGGTCTGGAGGCCGCATTTCTGCTTGCATCCTGTATGCAGGTGTCTTGTCCATCATTAATTCGTAACTCTGGCAATTGCGCTCATCATGACCCACTGATTGACATAAGTTGTAGAAGAGTTGTTGCAGTGTCTATACGAATTTCTACAGCAAATGGCAATTGTCTGTCACATGTTTCCAGCTACTAACAGATATCACACCATAGCACGGGCCTTGTACTTGGCCCTGCCATAGTTTCCGGCCTCAGAGGCATTGGTCCCCCTGCTGCAACATAATTTGCGAAAACTGGACAGTGATCTCTATCATGCCCTTGGATTTTGCACTTTAGGCACCACACTTCTTCGCGCGCCTTTGGTCAAGCTGTTATGTATTTTTTCAGACTCTACATTTCGAGGCAAAGGTTTTGAAACTGCGCATGAATCTGCTGAACTCCCATATTAGCATCCTGCATTGGTGTCTCATGCAATCTCATCGCGATTTCCAGAGCTTCCGCCTTAGTCCCAATCTTCTATTGTGATAGCGCAACCCTTAGATGAGGTAGGAGCGAGGCCACAAACCATTCACGGTGCTACCCATCAGTTAGATTCATGTTAGCCTCGTGGATCGTACACTTCAATCTCTGATCCAAATCCCAGGGTGTCTCACCAGGCTTCATCGTGATATCTTTGAATCCCACAATTGATTGCGCTTCAGACTTAGGTCTACTGAACTCCTTATTTAGTGTAGTTTGGATATCTGCCAACACGGACATCAGGTTATCTGTGTAGCACTTAATGTACCAAGTTAGTGCGCGGTCCTGCAAATCACTAACCAACGTTGCTTTATTCATTTGATCGTTCGTGATACCCTGAGCTTCCCATACAGCCTTCACAACAAACCAAAACTGGTCCAGATCTTCATTTCCCATGCCCTTGAACATAGGTAGCTTTACGGAGTTCACCATATTGAACGATGGCAGAGGTGGTGGTGGTGTGGGTGAGGGTGTAAGAGGTGGAGGTGAAGATGGAGGTGGTGTGGGTGGATGAGGTATTTGCGGGAACCCTTGCTTTATCAATTGAATAGCACTCTACGGAGAAGCCTGTGCTGCTCCCTCGTTGTCACTCAGAGGAGGTTCAATCAGTGGGCTATATTCGGGGCCTTTCTTCCTCCGTCCCTGAAATTCCTTCCATTTCGTGTAGCCCCAAACATCAAGGTAACTTCATAATTCGCTTTTCACACAATAACATCTTAATCCAAGTATTTAACGATTTTAAATACTTACCTTGCGGCCCTTTGAAGAAGCGGTGCTCTGCTTCGCTATCACTAGCCGAAGTATCAACCGTGAACTTTGTCACAAATCCTTCTATGATACGATTGAGCTTCCAATCTCTGCACTAACTCCGATGTCCAGACAATTGGACCGTCAAGCCTCCACCTTCCTTGGTCATTTGCCAACTTCGCGATCCACTCGTATAATTCAACTAGGAAGGAACAAAAGAAGATTTCGTGTATCTTTGTGTACAGATACTTGTCCAACCACTGTTCTTTCATTAATCGTGGACACCTGTTTTCCTACGCCGCAAATTCGTGGATCTTTCTATCCAAATAGTCCCTGATCTCTTTCTTAGTTGGATTCCAATGATGCAACATCACACATCTCATTATGCAGATCACGGTCCCGGCAATGAAACCATTTGTTGGCTTGATGGGCCCTGACCCAGGTTCAACATTAAGCAGCCAAGCAAATCCCTACACTACTGGCCTTTTCGGCATCAATCCGCGGAGCGCGGACTGAAGTCTCACCCGAAGCAGTATAGGGGGATGCAGGAACCAAGTTTCCACACTCTGAGATGGTTGTGATGTTGGTTATATGCCCTAACCCTTCCTTCGCGTAGATCGATAAGCCCTTTAGGGCTTATCAAAGTATTTCCCTTATTCGTCCTTGAAGCCTCTGCGAAAGTCTCCGATCATCCTTCGCGGACCCTAAATAGATAGATCAGGCACTTGCACGCCTTTGTAATTACTGTTACTTCTGTATTTACTCAGATTCTCTTAGTTTCGTACTGTCTTAACAGGTAATTATAATTATTGTATGTAAACAAATATTCTTACTTGCGTTCATATAACAAAGAGAAACATATAGATTCACGCTTCAGAGTAGTATTAAAACATAAACCCAGTATTCAACATAACATAATTGCATGCAATTAACAGAAGTAAAAGACACAGGTAATTCCAAAATACTTCTCTTTATTGATAATCCAGATTTCTAGTACAAACTCTGACTACCCTGCGCACACAGCTGCAGGGGTCCGCGCACTCAACTGCAAGGGTCTGTGCACTCAGCCATGGACTTCTACCCTAGGCCTCTGCGCACTCAGCTACAGAGCCTCTTCTTACGCTAAGACTCTTCTCTCTTAGCTCTCACAGACCCATCAACTTACTCAGAACTCTACCAAAATGTTATCAACTACCTTAGACTCTTTTTTGACTCCCTTTTTATACAATCCCATGGTTCGCAGAGCAAGGGTGGATCTCATCAATCCGACACAAAATATCTAAACTAAGGGTGAAAACCCTTTTTGACTGTTTACATCTTCGCGCTCCGCGACCACAAAATGTGGAGACTTTACATTCTTTACACAAAACTTGGGCTTTTAGTCCCAAAACTTGGGTTTTTAACCCCAAAATTGACCCCAGGGGACCCGTTACCAACAATTATCCCTTGCATTTATTAGTGCCATGGGTTTATAATATCAATCCCTTAGGTTTATTAGTCTAAAAGTTCATATTCCTACATTATAGTATTATTGATAAAGTTTATATTATTAATCTGAGGGTTTAATATAAATCCCTTGGGTTTACAATCAATCATGGTCAACCATGGTCCAATGTGATAAAAATTGCGCAATATGGAAATCAACCATGGTCAACCATATTTATTTTAGGGTTTATAATATTTATCTTAGGTTTATATACCTTGGGTTTATAGTATTAAACCCTTGGGTTTATAATCCCTTGGTCTTTTAGTATTGTGACAAAGATTGTCTCAATATGAAAATCAACTATGGTCAACCATGGCCAATAATCATGGTCATATTGTGACAAAGATTGTCTTTTCGTCCAACATCACATTATGACAACCATGGTCAACCATGATCCAATGTCGCATTGTGACAAAGATTGTCTCACAATGAAAATCAACCATGTTCGAACTTCGCTTTGTGGCAAAGATTGTCTCAATATGAAAATCAACCATGGTGAACCATGATCAATCATGGTCAATAACCATGGTCACATTGTGACAATGATTGTCTCTTGGTCCAACATCACATTGTGACAACCATGGTCATCCATGGTCAACCATGGTCCAACGTCGCATTGTGATAAAGATTGTTTCAATATGAAAATCTACCATGGTCAACCATTGTCCAATGTCACAATGTGACAAAGGTTGTCTCAATATGAAAATCAATCATGGTTAACGATAGTCCAACGTCGTAGTGTGACAAAAATTGTGTCAATATGAAAATCAATCGTGGTTAACCATAGTCAAGCATGTTTATTTTAGGGTTTATAATATTTATCTTAAGGTTTATATACCTTAGGTTTATAATAGTTATCCATTGGGTTTAATATTATTCCCTTGGGTTTTTAATATCAATCCCTTGGGTTTATTATTCCCTTTGGTTAAATAATTATTATTATGTTTGTTTTTTTAATATAAATAAATAAATTATTCATATTTCATATTTAATATTTATTATTAATATATTAATTAAATTAATAAATAATAAATATCTTTTAGTAACAATGCTTAAAATTAATTATTTTTATTATTTATAATAATAAAAATATTAATAAAATGAAGAATTTCATAGTTATCCATATTTGAATTTTTTTTTTTTGGATGGAACTGTGTATAGGGTTAATATCTTGTCCAACATTTCGAGTGGACCCTCCACCCATCATTAGGGACTAGAGAATATTGAATGATGTATGTCTTATCTCTTGATATGCCTCTTTGTAGAGGCTAGAAATAATAAATTGAAGATTTCCACAGTTATTCATATTTGAAGAAAAAATTTGGATGGAATTGTGTATAGGCTTAATATCTTGTCCAATGTTTCGGGTGGACCCTCCACCCATCATCAGGGACTAGAGAATCTAGAGAATATCAATATTCTCTAGTCCCCGATGATGGGTAAAGGGTCCACCAGAAGCGTTGGACACGATGTTAATCCTATACACAGTGCCGTCCGAATTTTTTATTCAGATAATAATATTTTTATTGCAATAGTTTTTTTGTTTTTTGGTTTTTTTTTTTTTAATATTATTTTTTTTATTATATATTATCCAATGACTTGGTAGTAGATACAAATGAAGCCTTGATTATATCCACTGAAGCCTTTAGCGATATCAACCACATTTAATTAACTAAAATGTGGTGTGCTAGTGATACAGTTATATATATAATATATATATATATATATATATATATATATATATATATATATATATAATATATATGGAACATTATTTTTATTCATGGAGATTTACTTCCATTTTATCATGGAGCTTCTTAATCTTTAAATATGATTTGTTAAAATACTATGGATCAATACCATGGTTTATCAATACTAAATACCCAAAAATTCACAGCGCATTCCATAATATTATTATTATCATCTAATTTTAAGGTCACGATCAAGCCAAACACCAAATTGGTGTAGGAGATCTCTTTGTTTGTGGGATAAGGGACCTACCTTCACACAACGATTTGACTATAAGTTTGCGAAGACATACATACTCTATCCCCCTCTGGTTTTAAACCTGTGACTTCTTAGGAGGAAACACATGCTCTTAACCATTAGACCCATATAATATTTGTTTATATTACATTTTTTTATTGAAATTAATTAATTTAATTAAAATGATAAAATGAACGTAACAAATCTCAATCATTGATTTGTGTATATTATTATGAATATAATAAAATATTCAATGAAATTAAATCTTATTATCTATTTCATAATTATTGATAAATTAAATTAAAAATTTAAATTTTTTTTATTATAAAATAGACTAAGAAAACATAATAATTAAAATTTAACGATTTCAAAAATAATATTCATTAAAAAATATTAAAAATATAAACATTTAGTATCCTTTTACATTAATTTAATAAATTTATAATTTTGATTTTTAAAAATTTGTTATATTACTTTTAAAAACCACAAATTAATAAAACTAACTTTCTGTATTGAGGATTCTGTGATCCATAATGAATTAAGCAAAGTCTTTCAATAGAAATCGCATAAGAGAAACTTTTTGCTGACGCATTTCGAACCAACAAGCGTGGTTCATCATCAGGACCAGATGAAGAGGCAAACAATGGCAAAAGCTTAAACAGAGAGCAATGTAGAGACATAATTTCAAGTAACAACTATATTTGAACAATGATATTTAACTTATGATATTAATTTATTAATATATTAAAAACAAATATTATTAAGGAACGACTATATTAAACGACTAGTGTTTGAAAAATAATATTTAAATAATGATACTAGTTTATTATTTATAAATATTAATAGGTAACAGTTATATTAAACGATTAGTTAAAAAAATAATATTTAAATTAATTTATTAAAACCAAATATTACTAGTTTTGAAAAATAATATTTAAATAATATATTAGTTTATTAAAAAATATTAATAAGTAATGAATATATTAAAACGTATTCTTTAAAAAAATAAATATAAATTAATTTTAAACTAAATATTACTAGTTTTTGAAAGATAATATTTTAAATATGATATTAGTTATTATTAATTAAAAACAAATATTATTAAACCACTAGTTTTTTGAAAAAGAATATTAAATTATTAAAAAAAAATCAAATCAAACTCTAAAACCAAGACGGGAAGTCAAAAATGATAAAAACAAGTCAAGTCCAATCGAAACAATATCATTTAATAATAAATAATTAATGGAAAATAAAATAACTAAATAAAAATAATTAATAGAATAAATAAGTTTGCAAAATATACTCAAATCAAATATATATATATATATTATATATATATATATATATCAATAAACAAAGGTCAACAATAAAATATGGAGTTCAGACCCATTAAATAAATAACAAAAACACTAAAAAATTTAAGAACAAATAAGATGATAAAATACATAATACATTAAAAAAATAAGAAAGATTAAGAAAATAAATTTTAATGAAGAATATAACAACAATTATTACGAAAAAGATGCCAATACCTACATAAATATACAAATAAACAAAATAAATCTAAAAAAAATCTAAAAAACTAACCGCACAAGATAGAGACCCAACTTCTACTAATATTCCAATCATCATCTCTATTCAAATTATTAAACTTTTTTTAAATTTCTAAAACCTCCTCAATTTACCATAATAAAAATGCCTTAACTTTAACAACAATTTTTATTTGAAAAAACTAACTTTCTTAAATCAATGGAAAAATGTATAAAAAACCTAAAACATTAAATTTATTCAAATAAATTTAATGATTTAAAAAACCACAAACGAAATAAAATTAGAATTAAATTTTTTTTGACTTTACTTAAAATACCATAAACCATATGAACCTATTGGAAAAATTATAATTTCATAATAATCACACAGAAGCGAAAAAAATTAGGAGCTCTACATTTTGTCGCTACCAACCCACTGACTTGCAGCCATAACCATAGAAAATCTGACCGGGCGCTTGATTTGTCGTCAACAATCGCAGACAGTGGATGATTGGATGGGTGTGATCCCTGGGAAGTAGGTGAATTGCACATTTTTCACGCTAACCAATGATTAAACAAATCCAAAACCAGCGGTTGCCTAATTCATATACATGGCTTGGAGCAGTGGCCCTTACTGCAATCTCAACGAACCTCTATTGCTGTGAGGATTTCAGGTCATTTCTTTCTAAAAATGGCCGCTGCGACGCTCTCTGCAACTCTGGCGGCATCTTCGATCCTAAATTCTCATTCCCAAACGAACACGGCTTCATCCTCTGTGCAAAAACTCAAGATATCCGTCTTCGCCAAACCCGAAAGCATTTGCTTCCGATATTCAGACCCTAGGATCTGTAGGGTTTTGAATGCCAATAAATTAGTTCGGACGCAGGTGAAATCGAGAGCTGCGGGCGTAATTAGAGCGAGTGCGGCACAAGTAGCCGAGGAAGCACGCCCTTCTGCTCAGAAGGAAATGGAAATCGTGGACGTGGATCTGGGCGATCGGAGTTACCCTATATACATTGGATCGGGTTTGCTAGACCGTCCGGATCTCCTCCAGAGGTATGTATTCCCTATTAGCGCGTTTATTTTCGTGCAGGGTTTACGTTGAACTCGGTTTCAACTTTTAGAAAATTAGGATTCAGACAGCTGGTTCTGCCAGGTGAAATTTGTGGGAGTAGCATTTGCATAATACGATATTTGATTTTGAAATTCATTGATTCAAATATTCGTTGTAAGGATCTGAATGAGATGTTAAAATTGTTATTGGTGGAACTGTTTACACTCGAAGAGAAGCTTACCATTTGTCCAAAGAGGTTGAACACCAGAAGTCGCCTTCAAGTGCCGAACCACGAAACCCTTATTTTAAACATTTTTGCTTGTCGAAGTTGTTGCGACCAAGTTACCTTTAGGTCATAATCACTCAGGATTTTACCTGGCCTCAATTGCTTATTCATGTTCCAGGGTAATTTGAACATTGATGGGTGGCTTGACAGTCTGCCTAATCACGATCCTATAGGAAATTAATTTGAGTAACAGTATGCTGAATGAGTCGAGATTGGAATGACTGGAAGTTTTCTAAACATCATTATGGAATGCATCTTGCTGTGATAATCAAAATTTCGATAATGGCAGGTCACATTGTGCAAAATTTAAATTACGAATGACTATATAATTTGGCAAGTATTTCCTCCAAAATGAGTCACCAAAGTTTCCTCCTAATTGTACCGATAGAAGCAACGGAGTTGCACTTTACAGCCTGGATTGAAGAGATGAGTCACGCCAATAAACTAAAATGGAAAAAAAAATGATGTCTGACGTTTAATGTAAAGAAAGAAAGGGTCCACATAAAAGCGAAGAAGAAAAACCTACCGGAAATCCAGATCTGTTAAGCAGATAAAGAGTCACATATGTTTTTTTCTTCTTCCCATCCCTCTTGATGCTTAATGGATCTGCGGTTAAGAACTCAAGACAGATCTATGCTAGTTTTTATGAAACAAAGTTAGCTGATCTTCAAAAGTGACTATAGTTTCCATTAATTTCGTAGAAACATTTGAAAAATGTTAAGCAAAATATCTGCCGACATTGAAATCTACAACAGTGCCGTTTCAATAGTAATTATGGCTTTTTTGTTTGTAGGAATTACACTGACCCCCTTTATGACTTCACCTTGAAGTTTTATTACTTCAGATTTTGCACAGTAGCTCATATTATTTAATGTTGATACACTGTTTGAAATGTCTGATATCTGAGATGAAAAAGGCTGAACTTTCTCAAGTCCTAGGAGATAAACACCATAGCGGATAAGTAGATATAGACATGTTTGTAAATCTTGTTTTCTGACCAAAGCTTTTGTAAGTTATTGTTTTGCCCATGTGTTTCAAGAATTTATAAATTTTAGAGTTAAAACATGTATAACATATATCTCTAAATTGGCACGCAAACTAATGAAAATCAGTGGTTTATTGCATACTCCAGTAAAATTTGTACAAATATGTTTCTTACCCGTGGGAAATTGTTTATTTACGGAAAACTTAAAAAGGGAAGGATTTTATTACATTAAAATTTGCACATGCCTTTAAACAGGGTACTTACCTTTCTTATTCACTCTAGAGTCTAATCGAAATACATTCTAATTTGATAATGAACTAGTACTTACATTTCTTATTCATTTTCAATATAATAACATTCTTATTTGACAACAAATCAGACCTTCAATGACCAAAATTCTTATTTGTTGACAACCAAGCCTTGGTTCGCTATTGAGGTTGATGAAGCATCAAGTTGTCCACCAAGGTTCCATTCTCGCTCTGCTATATCCTGCTCAAATGATGTGTCTCAAAAAGGGATGAGGTTGGGTGCAAGTCCTAAATGTTTTTAGCAGAAAACCTGAGTAGAAGAAAGTTCATATTATGCAGTGCAACCCTAGGCCTTGGCCTGTGTTTCTTGAAACAACTTCCCAAATTAATTTTTTTTTATATGTAATTGGATGCATATCTAAAATTTTAGGTATCTCATATATGATATATAAACTGATTTGATTGTTTTGGTCTATAAAGTGGAATTTGCATCAGTCTTGGAATCTATCTTTTGCAATATATATCTCAGTGGTAATTATTCCACCTCTCTCTTTGTTGATTTCATCCTTACCAAACAGCTTAATTATTCTCCGTCATGGCTTCAACTCCAAAAGGATTCTCAATTATATCTATGTAAACCAGTCTAAACTAAATTGCAATATTCCTAGTGGCTAGGATCCCTTTTGCCAGGGCTTCCTTACTTGATAAGCACAAGAGTAGGACGACATTCATAAAGAATGTCGAACCTTTTCCGCTAAAGGGAGCTAAACCAATGTATAATTCATCTGAGGTATAGGAAATCTCAGGAATACAACTACATCACGAGGCCAAACAACATAACCAAAAACCTGAAACAAAGTATGTGACAGAGCCCTTGGCACCTTGTAATGATCAACTATATATGAACATTAACCAAATAATCTACAAGAATAGTTTCTCAACAATTTGAATCAAATTGCATCTCATGGATGTAGTCTAAAACAACATGATGCTTGTCTCCTTTATTAGATGGGCTAAGAGGGAGTCCCCCCCGAAAAATAGTTCTCTAGTAGGTTGTGATAAGGTTCTCTAGAACTAGTGTTCCAGAACATGACATCAAACCTTGTAAGATGTGTCATTGTTAGTGACCCCATAGTTATGTCAATTGTGAGCTTTCCTGTTGAAAAGTAGTGTAGGAATGGATTCCTTGATTTGTGCGTTAATTCAAGTAGTGTTACTTGGGAGCGGGAGCGAAAGCGGGAAGCGGGAGCAAAAACGGGAGTGGGAGTGACATTTTCAGAAGCTCCTGGTTTGGGAGCGAATCCTAGAGCGATTTTTT
>APFE031466050.1:89128-106001 GCA_000404065.3 Pinus taeda | reverse complement strand
ACATTATATCACTGTGACAATGAAAATTTGAAGTTTGAAGTTGGGCCTTGGCAATTATAACTCATTGGTAATGATTGTGAATTATGAATATGATGCTTTGTGAAAGAATAAAGTTGTTTCATTTCAATGTTCATCTCATTATTCATGTTTCATTTTATAAATTTTTTACATTTCATATCATGTTAACAGTTAGAAGTTAGGACTTAGAAATATCTTCGATATTACTTCTTGTAATGGTTAAACTTGGCTTACAAGTCCAACTTGTTACTTTGGTGATCAATGATGATAAATGTTATTGAATTGAATGCTATTTTAATTTATTATTTTACTAAGGTTGATGACGATTATAATTTCTAGAATCTAGATGATTGATGTGATATGGTTCAATGATCAATTTATGTTTTTTTATTTTTTTTATGTCTATTTCATCATTCTACATGTTTTTGTTGACATATATGTATCAAAAATTAAAAAATATAAAAAATATATATATTTTTAAAAAATCGCTCCGGGATTCGCTCCCAAACCGGGAGCTTCTGAAAATGGTCGCTCCCGCTCCCGCTTCCGCTCCCGCTCCTCGCTTCCGCTCCCGCTCCCAAGTAACATTGGTTTAAAAGGTTAGTAATTTTTGGAAAAGAGAAAAGGGTTTTTTTTTTTTTTTAGTCACTAAAACTTCGGAGCGTGTGCTTACTTGAGAAAGTCCTTTTTGCCTACAAAACAAAAAAAAAACACGACCCAAAACAAACATGCAAAAAAAACCAAACCTTAAGGCTTGAAGTTAGATTTTTCCGGAAACTAAATATTTTCCTCAATGTTTCTGATTTTCTGAGATCACACTAAGGCACGGCGGAAAAGAGTATATGCATGAGAAAAAACCTTCCTTTCTATTTCTTATTTGCCTAGATCGCACAGAGTCGCAGGGCAAAGAGCATATGCAGAAATGAAAGGTATAGATCCGGTAATAAAAAACAGAGCGATAAATAAACCAAAATAAACAGAGAGATAAATAACTACAACTGCAAATAAAGACTGTATACCTCCAAATCTTAAAAATGACGTAGCTAGAGCTACCGGAAACCTTTTCGCATGAAACGAAAGGGGTTCCTCACTAGAACAAATGCTCCTAACACAATAGAGCAGACATCTCGGCCCGAAAGCGGTAAAAAACAATAGATCTAGGAAACGACAGTCGAATGCAGTTGTACCGGCTTTGGATTTGGATCACCAATGGATGCGACCCTCAAATAGCTCTGATACCATGTAGGAATTTATAGGGTAAGTTCCTCAGATAGAACACCAAAGGGCACCGCTCACAAACAGATAACATATCAGTACACCATTATTCTTGATGTGGTGAAAACCTTCAAAGAGGGAAACAGTCCACGACCTGAGCCAATGCAGCCACTCCAAGCAATTTATTGATGTAAAAGAAAGAAAATTTACATAAGCTTCTCTCATGAACTGTCACCTTACAAAGACCCTCCATGCTCTTTAAATAGAGATCATGGACCAATCGGGTGTTAAGCCACGGATCAAGTGTCGGTAATACCGAGGAAAGAATGAACCGTCAGATCACTTCATGTCTAGAACATACCATGACCGTCAGATTGTAAGTTACAAAAAGTACATACTAAAGAAACACACTTTACCTAACTATACACTAGACCAAGTTATACTTAACTATTTCCTGTCTCAGAATATCCTAACAGTTGAGCCCACCGAAGATATCACAATTGCCTTGCGGGAGGGGAAAGGCCCATTAACTTTCTTTTCATAGCGCAGGCCAACTTATCTAGACACGAAATCCTCATGAGGTAGAACAAATAAAACATCGCATCCGGAAGGATTTCCCGCATATCACAATCGCAGGCTGGGAGACACTGAGGTACAGGAGTGCTTTAAACTGTGTGATCATCGATCGCCAATCTGCAGGGGGTGATGTCATCACTGCCATGTGTCACCTTATGATTGGTGACATGTGTCACCCTGAAATGCCCCCATAGGACCCCTGAAAATATTGAATCTGAGTGCCATGAATCACTCATACTGCCACATCACCTTCCGTACTGTCATGTGGAGGAAAGAGAAAGGGTTCGCCCAGCCTTGGTTTTTCCATGAAATTCCTTTGCAAACTGATTTTGGCCTCCCTCGACGCTTTTACACTGGATCGCCAAATCGGCAGTTCACAGAGTTTTTAAAGAGGTAACCCCTTTACTCCACCAATTGTCGATGTCGCGGGACTGCTGGAATGCGAGATGCGGGACTACCGGATGCGTGACTGCAAGAATGCGGGAAAGTGGGACTGCGAGAATGCGGGAAAGCGAGACTGCGAGATGCGGGACTGCGGGACTATGAGACTGCGGGAATGCAGGAATGTGAGATGCAGGACTGCGGGATGCCCAATATGCGAGTGTGCGGGATTTACCATATTCCACCAAGTGGAGGAGAGAGAAGGGGGCGGCCTGGCCTTGGGTTTTCCATGCATTTCTTTTGTTAATCCTTTTCGGCCTCCCCCGACGATGTTACACTATATCATAGAATCGCATACCGCGAGGTTTATAAGTTAGAACCTCGCCGATCACATCGATCGCTGATATTCGATCTCCTAACCCTGCCGATATTTCCTACCTGCTGGACTCTGTCGATGGCCGACCTGCAATTGCGATAAGCTTCGGGGTCCCCGATATGCGGTTTTCCTTTATACTTGGTCATTTTCTTTGTTTTCTGGGCTTTCCAAGGGTAACTTCAATATGCCATATCTTATGATCCAGAAGTCCATTTTCAGACTTCCATATAACGTTGGAAAGCTCTTTTCGGACACTATGCAATGGAGAGGGTCCGATTTAGTTCTGAGATCTTCTGTGGCCTGGGAAGGTGACTTCAAACTTCACTGCTCTTGGGCAACCTTGACCAACTGAAACCCACAATACAGTGGCTGTAGTGTTACTTGGGAGTGGGAGCGAAAGCGAGGAGCGGGAGCGAAAACGGGAGCAGGAGCGACATTTTCAGAAGCTCCCGGTTTGAGAGCGAATCCTGGAGCAATTTTTAAAAATATATATATATAATTTATATTTTTTAATTTTTGATACATATATGTCAACAAAAACATGTAGAATGATGAATTAGATATAAAAAACATAAAAAAAACATAGATTGATCATTGAACCATATCACATCAATCATCTAGAAGTTATAATCTTCATCAACCATGTCCACAAGTTAGTAACATACATATTACAACTGCAACATAATGAGTCTCGTGAATCATGATTCATCAAATTCAATCTTAAAGTTTCAACTTCAAGCTTTCAAAATTGAAAATTGAATATATAACTGTAACATTTATCATCGTTGATCACCAAAGTTGTACTTGTAAGCTAAGTTTAACCATTACAAGAAATAATATCTTAGATATTTCTAAGTTCTAACTGTTAACATGAAATGAAATGTTATAAAATGAGTTATGAATAATGAAATGAAATGAAACACTTTCACGAAGCATCATATTCATAATTCACAATCATTACCAATGAGTTATAATTGCCAACTTCAAACTTCAAACTTTCATTGTCACAGTGATATATTGTTTACAAAAAATATCATTATGATATTAAAGAGTCAAGAGTCAAGAGTCAAGGACTCAAGACTCAACAATTATGAAAACTAATAGAAACTAGAAAAGACAAGTAAACTGTAAATCTACATGTGGCCCTTACCACGAGAGTCTCCTGTATGAGCAAGTCGTGGTGGTCTTCTAGAAGTCTCCCGCACAGAGCGACGACTAGAACTAGAAGGCACATGCCCTCCACGTGAGGGTGTAGATGGAGGTGGCGACAGCAAAGGAACAAGGCTCGGAACTCGAGCACTGCTACTGGATGGTGGAGGTGGCATGGCTGCTGCAACTGCTTCATCTTCATCCCTTATAAGTTCCTCTTCCAGTTCTTCAAGATGTATAGTGCCATCCTCCAAGTTGTCATCCTCTGGGTGGTTGTCCCAAATTTTATATGTTGGATCCTCATAAGCCCGATCACAGTAAGGACTCAACAACCTCAAGTTGTAGTGCACATAAACCAAGCTTTCTGCCCAGTTTTCATTGAGTTTGTTTCTTTTCACATTATGTATGAAGCTGTAGGTGCTCCAACACCTCTCTGCAGAAGAAGTATTTACAACCTGTGATAGAACTTTTTTTGCCAATTTTGGCAGAAGTCCCTGGCCGCCATATGATTCCCACCATGTGAGAGAATCAAATCTATCTCTGTCTTCCATTGCATGGAAGGTACCAAACAAATCAGTGCCAACGAAGTATCTGCCTATTTCAAGGCGCACAACCGCACATTCCTCCCTGTCAGGCATCAACTTTTCTAATGCATCCAAATATCCTCTAGTTACCTCTTCATCTAAATGGGGTTTGGTCCTAACACCACCCCTTGGTGTAGGTTGGCCCAACCAAGATGTAGAGTAGTATTTTGGCGTAAGGATATACGCCAAGCAATGTAGTGGAAGATTAAGTGTATTCCATTGTACACACACACAATCGTGAATCAATTGGTACAAGTCGGGATCATTGTTATGAACAATATCTTTTATCTGCCCCAACATGGTATCCATCTGCTCATACACCTTGCCAATCACTGGTTTATCTGTATTTGCAAACCGAATCATGTGATAAATGGGCTTGGTGAAATTCAATACTTGTCTCACACTTGCCCAAAACATACCATCAAGAGCAGCCTCCTCCACCAGTTCAAAACCTCACCTGTCAGCTGCATTTGTAGCGCTTTCCTTTAATACCTGCTAGTGTGGACTTGATACCATGCTAGCCAATGACTCTCTTACCTTCAAAAGGCGCTTGAAGGTGAGGTAATAGCTACCAAATCTAGTCCTCGCAATCTTCAACAACTCCAATCGAGGACTGCGGATAAGGCCAGGGTATTGCTATGATTTGTAATATTATTTTATCATTTGTTTGCCTTTCTGTACAAATCACCAATCCATTTGTATTGTTCATTTTTGTTCTTAACAACATCATGCATCAAAAGGTTCAATGTGTGAACTGAACACCCAGACCAAAATATGTTGGGGTATTTATCCTCAATAATTGCTCCCTCTAACTTACAATTAGGAGCATTATCAGTGATGACTTGGATGACATTGTATGGCCCAATACGATCAATTGTTTCAAGTAATGCTTCTGCAATGTTGATGCCAGTCTTGAACTTCTCTGCGCAATCGTATGCATTTAGAAAGATGGCACCACTAACAAACACAGCAAGAACACTTATCAATGGCTTGCCTTTTACATTTGTCCATCCATCAGATACAATGGACACCCCATGGTCAGTCCAAGAACTTGTCTATTCAAAGAATGTGATATTTTTGCTTTTTCATGATCAAGTCCCACGGTTCTTGCCTTGTCATACCCAGGGCTCTTGTATCCTTTAGGGGCATCATTTATGGCATAAACCGTTTCGTGCCAGTAAGGTGAGCAAAAAACATTGAATGGTATCCCACATGCATAGATAAACCTGTAAACTTTTGAATCCACATCATTCCTACACCCCTCATCAAGGAAATCTAATATAGTTCTACGCCTTAAAGCTGGTGACCCTATACCTCCATATCCACTGCCTTGGGAGGATGCTGAAAAATTTCTTTGTGCTTGTGATTGTGAGCTTGGTTCAAAGAAACCCCTTGATTTTTTAGGTTTGTATTGGGCTTCCTCCTCTTCCCTTATGTATTTGGCTCTATCTGCTGTTGAAACAGCTGCACAAGTTTTGATTCCTATTTGTTTATCTCCATCCCATGGCCTTTTCCCGCAGAGGTGTTTTCTGGCATGGGTGTATGAACCTATGTAATTATTGTTGCAATGGGGGCAATGAAATTTAGTGGTTCCACCACCTTTCCTTGCTTCAGGCCTGTTAACATATTTCCACAATGGGGTTTGGTCTTGTTTATTTTTTTCAGTTGTTGAATCATGTTCACCCTCCTCCAGCACCTCCTCACCAGGGTTATCATCAAATCCACTTTGTCCCCCTTCTTCATCCCCCTCTTCATTTTGACCCTTCCTTTTCCTACTCTCCAGCACCATGATAACCAGAAAAGCAACCAAGAAGAAGAAAATGCCAAGAAATATAACCAGGTCCATGATGTTTGAAATTTGTAGTTTTGAATCTGCAAAATTTAATGGGAATGAGAATGGGAATGGGAATGAGAAAATTAAAAATGTATTTACTATTTATTAATTTTATTTATTTAGATTCATCATTCTAGAAATAAGTTACTAAGTTACTAATACTAAGTTACTAACCTACTAAATTACTAAGTTACTAACCTACCTCAAATCCAAGACTCCTTGCAGGCTTGCTCCTTGCTCCTCGGCGCTCGCTTCTCGCTCCTTGGCTCTCCTCCAACTCTCTCAAGCCACAATGACAAACAAAAGCCCTCCAAGGCTTTATATAACAAAAAAATTTCTTAAAACAATTTTTTTTTTTGATGCGCGGATTTTTTTTTTTTTTTGTTTGTTGGTTGTTTTGTTCGCCCGTTTCGCTCTTGGCGGCAGCCTGCGTCGCTCCGGGAGCGAAAAATAAACCCGGGAGCGATCGGGAGTTGATAGCTCCCGGGCTTTATTTTTCGCTCCCAGAGCGACAGGAGTGACGCTCTCGAAGTCGCTCCCTGTTTTGACAGGGAGAACAGGGAGCACAATTTTTTTTCCCGGGAGATCGCTCCCGTTCGGGAGTGATTTCGGGAGTGCGCTCCCGACCCGCTCCAGCCCGGAGGGCAGATTGAGAGCGGGTTTGGTGGGGGTGAGGGCTCCCCCGCAACACTGATTCAAGGAATCAATTTTCTGATCTTCTTAATCATGCACGAGTTCTAGTGATGTGGACGAGTTCAAGAAGTAGTTTGACTAGTGCGAATTTGTGGAGGATCGAGTTATTTGTCCTCTATTGTGAGTTAAATTAGAACTGAAGGAACAAGTGGAGTCAACTTTCCTAACTTTTAGGAGGATCCAGTTAATTAGTTGTGTTGACTTTTGTTAACTAGAAAAGCTCCAGTTCGACTTCCTAATTAGAAACTCACTAATAATAACCTAATCGAAGAGCTTATAAGTAGATCGAAGGCACACAATTGGATCATAATTTTTGTGTGAGCTTGTGAAGAAAGGTGCCAAGGAGCTTTCTTGTGCGAGTTGTTGTGGAGAGCAATTTCCTCTTGGAGTGTGCGTAGAAATAGGTAAATCCCTATTTAATAGAAGCTCGGGCTGCGCTAGGAAATAAGAGGCTATTTCCTAAGGAATTGCTGAAGGAAATCAGAGCCTCTAGTGCACATACAAGGTGGAAGAAGCTCAGGGGGTCACAAAGGGGTTTCAGGCCTAGGACATGCAGGAGAATCATTGTATTTTTAGATTGAAACAAGCTTGTATTTGTATGAGATCTATTGCTCAGTTTTCCTCAATAAAATTATGAAGTAAATGAGGGTTTTCCTAGTTGGGTTCCCTAGAAAAACTGTGTTGTTTATAACTTTATTGTGTGAATTTGTGTCTTTTATTTCTGTTCTATTCTGCTGCTATTTAGTAGAGAAATTCTGAGTCTATGTGAAATGAAAAATACTTTTCAGATTGTTCATATTAGCAGATCAGAACTTCGTGGATTTTCTACATTTCCTACTCCTTTGGTTTGATAGGACCAAATAAGATTTCCAAACAACTTTTAGATACAATGTAGCTATAAATATACTCACCATTCAAGGAAGTGAAGACTACAATTTTAAAATTTTTAGTACAACAAAGTTGAGTAGCAAAGAGCATTGAATTTATGCTCGAAAAGACCAATTACTTTATTTTTAAGCTCCAGAAACAATTATAGTTTGATTGTAAGACTATATGAAGTACACAACAAAAATTAAGATAAAGTACCTTTGCTTTGCACCAGTCTTAAGTCTTACACCCAAAGGCCAAATGGTCTACTAATTTGCAAAATTTAAACCATAGTAAAAATGAATTGCATGAAGCCTAGGATCAAAATTCCATTTTATCTTTACACATGGTGTTCAAGATCTTAAGAGAGGTGTTGTGAAGACCTTGGAGCCGCTTCTATTGAAAATAGTAAGTAGCGAGAAATTGATTCATTTATTTGTGACTTAATTCAAGGAGTCAAATTTGAGTTCCTTCTTGTGCATGCTCGAGTTTTTGAAATTTAGGAGTATCCCTAAAAATTAGGACGAGTTAGGATGCAGGTAATTGATGTGTTGAAATTGAAAGTCAAGTTCTTGATTTTCTAGTCTGAGTTGATTGAGGAAAAACACAAGTGATTGAGTTTCAAGTGGTTTACTTGAAATAGGACAAGTTGCATGAGCAGTTAACTCATGCTAACTCAATCAGTGACAAAAGCATTTTCCTTAATTAGAAGTTCACGAACTTTAGCCATCCAAATTGCTATAAAGAAGGAACGAAGGCACACCTTGCAATTATAATTTTGTGAGCTTGTGAGAGAAAGGAGCCAAGCATTCTTGTGCGAATTATTGGAGAGGAAAGCAATTCCTCTAGGAAGTGCACATAGAAATAGGGGCCTTTCCTATTTAATAGGGGTTACTAGTGTGCATAAAAATTGGAGGAAGGATTAGGGATCTTGCAGGGTTGTTTCAAGCCTAGTTCAAGGTTGACAGATCAATTTGTATTCTCTATTGAAGCAAGGTTATTTGTAAGAGGTCTATTGCTCATTTGTCTTCAATAAAATTCTCAAGCAAGCAAGGGTTTTCCTAGTTGGGTTACCTAGAAAAAATGTTGTGTTCTCTTGTTTGAATTGCGCATTATTTCTGTTCTATTCCGTTGCAAATTGAGTAGAGAAATTATGTGTTTATATGAAAAGAAACTGTTTTTCACATTGTTCATATTAGTTGATCAGAGTTTCATGGAATTTCTACATGGTATCGGAGCTGTGAACATGAATCGACCAATACACAACTTTCAAGTTTGAAAGATGACTCACGCAGGAGTAGGATTGAGAGAGTAGGATAGACTTGATAACATTGCAAATTTTGGTGTTTGGAAAGTTCGGATAATGTTCTTGTTGGATGAGTTTGGGTTGAAAGATTATGCAGAGAAATATGTAGCAAAACCTTCAGATATAGACAAGTTAAGGCTTTTCCAAGGCAGATAGCCAATACCAAGAGGATGATCCTGGATGGACTTCGAGATCATGTAGTCCCTCATGTTGCAGGTAAAAATACAACTAAGGAGATGTGAGATGCCTTAGTCCAGCTCTACCAGGACCCTTCTGAGAGCTGAAATATGGTCCTCAAAGAAACGCTGAGGAAAATCAAGATGCAGAAGGGTGAGAATGTAACTGACTGTCTTACCAGAATTTAGGAAGTCCATGATGAGCTAGCAGTTGTTGGAGAGAAGTCGGTGGACAAAGAGCTTGTGCGTGTGGCTCTGTTAAAATTGGCAACTAGGGCCAAATTCCACCTTGGGATAACTCTCTTGATGGAGATGATGATTGCATTAGATTCCTCTTTTCGAGAGGACCAAGATTGATATAAAGACCATTTCATTTGGACAAGCATAAGTATGATTTTGAATTTATGACCACTCATATACAATTTGCTCAGGTCGGCCACATCATCATGTAGGCTCATGAAGCCCAATAGACATGACTCTTCACCCTCACCGACTTGTAGAAATACACGTGTCCTCCCACCTCATTTGGCATCTTCATTTCTCACACATTCTCTCTCCTTCCCTCATTGGGTTGTACATCATTGGGCATCCTCTCTCTCCCATGTGTGGCACAAGGAGGACGAAATTATAGGACAAAATTGCAAGGCTGAAAATCATTGAAATTCCGCAGTTTGACCATCGACTAGCGTTGACTGTGACCTTCCAGGCATCATTTGACTAAGATTTTTTGGGGTTATTTATGTCTCAGCATGCCACATCTTTTGGCACAGAAACGAGGCATTTTGAGCACTTTGACTACAAACCAAAATTGCAGGTTGACTGCAGATTTCATACAATAGTTTGACAAAGTTTGACCATTGACATTGTCACTGTTTTGGGCTGACTTTGACCTCATGATCACACCGAGTTTGATTGAGGAAGACCGAGTTGTTTTGAGGACATTCTATTGCTGCTTTGAACAATGTTAATTTTTTTGGTTATGGTTGAAGTTTGACTGCAGAAATTTACAAGGTTGTTTTGACTTTGAATTGGGCAAGTCAATTTGACTTTTGTACTCTCTCTCTTTGCTGAACATTTGATATAATAATAAGAAGATTTGATCAAAGGATTTTCCCCACATTGGGGTTTTTCCTTGGCATCTGCCAAATCTGGTGTCCTCTTGTCTTGGCTTGTCTTCTGCATTTTGTTTCATGTTCTATCTGCTTTTACTGCCAATGTGAATATTGTGGTTGCTATTGGAAATTGGAAATTGTTATTGGGCTGCTAAGGAACATTGAAGTAAATTGTGCTAAGCATAGAACATACAATTGTTAGCTAAAATTAACATGGTATCAGAACCCAGGTGAACACAAAACCCAAGTAAGATAGAGAAAAGCAATCACTAAGGAAAGCTGTTAGACAAGAATCTTGGTCTAGGTTCAATGGCTTCTACCTCCTACTTCAAATCTAAGGATAAGATCAAGGACAAATCAGACTATCATGCATGGAAGATTGACTTTGGGCTTGTCTTTGGAAGGGCATGATGCAATGGACTATGTAAAGGGAAGAGTGGTGGAGCCTCCTTCAAATGCACTTGCTGCTACAAAAACAAAGTACAAAAAAGATGAGGTCAAAGCTAAGAGAATTATCACAGACTCCATTCAAAAGCATTTGGTTGCCTATATTTCTAATTTGGAAACATCTAAGGAGATGTATGACAAGCTGGTTGGGATCTTCAAAATGAACAATGCAAATCAAATCTTCTTTCTCAAGAACAAGTTGAAGGCCATCAAAATGGACAAAGGGGAGTCTATCTAATCCTGCTTCATGAGGATCACACAAATCAAGAATGACCTTCTATCTATTGGAGAAGTTGTTGCTGACAAGGAGGTCACTCTCATTGCACTTGGAGGTCATACAAGAGCATGGGACATGTTTAACATTGCCAGCCTCAACAATGACAAGATTCCTGGTTTCGATGAATCACTGGCTAGATGCACTCAAGAAGAAACAAGGATGATGGAGAGAGATAAGCCTTCAATTGGAAATGGTCCTACTGCTTTCTCTGCTCATGCTAAGAGGAAGAACAATGTTGGTCCAAGCAAGCAAGGTCAAGGATTTAAGGAGGGATTCAAAGAAGGAAGAAAAAGAAGATGCTACAATTGCAATAGGTTTGGCCACTATGCTAGAGAGTGTCCTCACAAGAAGGATACTCCAAGGGATGATGACAACAACAACCACAACAATTACAAAGGCAATGGCAATCAAAGGAACAACAAGTTCAATAATAAAGGAAAGAGGAATGCTCCTGCTGCTCGATATGGAAATGGACGACCTCCCAAAAGATCAAGAAATTCCAGGTATGAGGAAAGTAATGTTGTAGAAAAACAAAATGAATTTTATCTTATTTTCGCTTTGTCTACTACCTCTCCTTCGGATACGTTGGATCATTGGTTGATTGATAGTGGAGCTTGGCACTTCACTGGGTACAAAGAGGCCCTCTCAAATTTGATTGAAAAGAAGACTAATTTGGAGATCATACTTGGAGATAATGCCACCTATCTCGTAAAAGGCATAGGTATTGTCACTCTTCACTTGAATCAAGGCCAAACCATTCATCTACAAGAAGTATTGTATGTGCCTGATTTGAATAAGAACCTGGTATCTATTTTTGCGATGGAAGATAAAGGCTTCAAGGTAGCATTCATTGATGGAAAGGTACATATTTGGCAAAGAAACTCTAAAGATGCATTTACACTTAGATTTAGGGTTGATGGTCTTTATCAAGTTGGAGGAAGTCCTTTGTGAGCCATGTCTTGCTATACTTCTTTTCAATCTTAATTATGGCATCAGAGATTTGCCCACTTTCATTACAAAGCCTCATTTGGGGTAAGGAAGATGGTCACATGTATGCCCAAATTTAACATGAATCATGAAGGAGTTTGTCAGGGTTGTGCAACTGGGAAACTTACAAGGGGACCATTCCCTTCAAGTGAAATTCAAACTTCTGATATTCTTCAACTGGTCCATTTTGACCTATCTGGTATGTTGCCCGTAACATCATTGGAGGATACTTATATTATGCTATCTCTCTGGATGACTTCTCTCACAAAACATGGATCTATTTCTTGAAGAAGAAGGATGAAGCGTTCAAATAGTTCCGTTTTTTCAAACCCTTGGTGGAAAATCAAATAGGGAAGAAGATCAAAATATTGAGGGTTGACAATGGAACCGAATATGAATCAAATGAATGCAATGACATTTGCAGAGAGGATGGCATTAAGAGGGAAATAACCGTTGCATACACTCTTGAGCAAATGAAGTTGTTGAAAGGAAGAATCAAACGATCATGGAAGCCACCCATGCCATGCTCCATGATCTAGGTCTAACAAAGTTCTTATGGGGAGAAGATGCCAATACTGCCGTGTATGTTCAAAATACGTGTCCACATCAAGCATTGGATTTCAAGACACTTGAAGAAGTTTTCACTGGTAAGAAACCTGATGTTTCTCATTTTAGAATATTTGGTTGTCCCGTGTATTTTCATGTGCCTAAAGAGAAGAGAAACAAGTTGGGAGCATGCCGGAAGAAAGGAACATTTGTGGGCTGCAGTGAAAATTCAAAGGCATATAGAATCTATGTGCCTGGTCAACAAGATGTGGAAGTAAGCGATGAAGTTACATTCGATGAAGACGCTGCCCTTGGGAAAGCCAGAGATCTCCCCATTCCAGGAAAGGAGAATGATAATGTTGTAGATAATCAAGTTGAATCTGTAGCAGATGAATCTATGCCCGATGGATCCCATTGATCCACTTGAGGATCCCTCTACCTCAAGAAAAAGATCTTTGTGGCTCAAGGATACTCTCAAAGATGCTGAAGGACATGTTGCTCCAAGATGGACATTTTGTGAAAGTAAGAAGCCAAACAGGTATCAAGGGTACCTTGTTGCTATGAGTACTATTGTTCAATCTGAGCCATGTACATTCGAAGAAGCCGTAAAGCACCAAGTATGGAAGGATGCGATGAATGAGGAATACGAATCAATCATGAAGAATGGTGTTTGGGACATGGATCCTAGGCCCAAGGACAAGTCTGTGGTTACATCTAAATGGATTTACAAAATCAAACATGGAGCCAATGGGAGTGCTGAAAAATATAAAGCAAGGTTCATTGCTTGAGGCTTCTCTCAAAAGGAAGGAGTGGACTATGACGAGATATTTGCACCAGTTGCCTGATATACCACTATCCGATCGATTATTGCTCTTGTTGCCTCTCAGGGATGGAGCCTACAGCAAATGGATGTTAAGACTGCTTTCTTGGATGGCCCGCTTAAGGAGGAAGTCTACTTGGAACAACCTCCAGGGTTCAAAGTACAAGATCGAAGGACACACGTGTGGAAGTTGAAGAAAGCGCTCTATGTGTTGAAGCAAGTCCCCATGGCTTGGTATGAGAGGATTGATAGCTATTTTATGAAGCTGGGATTTATAAGGGGTGAAGCTAATCCTGACCTATATTTCAAGGTTGAAAAGGACATGCCTCTCATTCTGGTCCTTTATGTAGATGATTTTTTTTCTGACAGGTGCAGATGCTCTCATTTATCAATGGAAGAGGGAGTTGGCTTTCGAGTTCGAGATGAAGGACCTAGGTATGATGCACTACTTCCTAGGATTGGAGGTTTGGCAAAAGTTAGGTGAGATTTTCCTTTCGCAAGGAAAATACATTGTGAAGCTGCTTGAGATGCAAGTCTATGTCTACTCTGATGGAACTCAACTTCAAGAAGCTATGTGGAAGTGCTGCTGGGCCCGAATTGGAAAACCCTTTCCTAATATAGACAACTTGTGGGGGCCCTGATGTTCTTGGTAAACTCTCGTTCTAACATATGCTTATCCGTGAATATGTTGAGTCAATTTATGGCTGAGCCTCATCATATACATTGAATTGCTGCTAAGAATCTCTTGAGATATCTTTGGGGCACAATCAATTATGGACTGAGATACTGATCCAAGTGGATATTGGTGGCCACCCGCCAATTCCACTTGGACCCCACCATTTCTTCTTTCAATTTTTCAGTTTCCTTAATTGTAGCACATTTTACTATTTTTAGTAGTTTTTCGGGTCCTAAACTTTCGGAGCCATTTTGAGGCCCTAAACAACGTTTTTTTGGAAATCTACGACCAACGATTTTTTGGCTAATATCATCTTTTCTATTGTAGTCCTCGGAGAGATCTTTCCAACGGGTTATCATGCATGTCAAACGGAGATAATATGACCAAGTCATGACCTCGGGAAGTTGGCTGTCCAACTCACCCCAATGGGGCCCATAAACTCTTGGTGTTACATCTCCTCGGGTTAGGGTTTTGGTTGTTTAGGGTTTTCTCTTATTGTTCAATAATAAAAAGGCCCTTGAGCCCCATTGTAAGGCAGTTTAGAGGCATGTAGCCGCCACATCTCTTCTCAGAGATAAGCTACCATCGCCTTAGCTGGTTTATTTCCATTTCTGTTGTAAGCATATTTTAGTATTTTACATTAATGAAATGAAGTACTATTTCCGTTGCATCTCTGTGTTTATGGTTATCTCTGTGATTTGTTGTGTTCTTGTTAAATCCAGATCAGTGGTATCAGAGGGGTCTGCTTTTTTCTCTGTTTTTCTTTGCATGTCCCCAATGAGGTCGGGATATAAGGAGTTAGGGCTTGAACTGTTCAAACCTTTGCAAGACCAGCCTCGCAAATCCTGATGGCCTCCCATGGCAGATGAAAAGAAAGACAAGGGGGCAGGAGATCCTATCAAAATCTTGCTCGAAGAAGCCCTCGAGTGATAAAGGAACGCGATGATGGATAACTTTGCCCAAATCCTTCAGCAGCTACCCAAGGGCGACGCATCGGCTGCCAACAGCTACTTTGGAAACGTCACACCGTTTAAGGTACGTGTTAATTTTGAAATCCCCATATTCAAGTGTCAGATAGATGCAGATGCCGTCGATAAATGGTTAAATCTGCTGAAGGGTTATTTTTCTGATCATGATTTTTCCAATTGGGAAAATATTATTTTTGCTCTTCTCAAAGCAACCCCCCACGTCAAGGACTGGTGGAAAACCTACTGCGAGCAGAAGGATGAAAGTACAGGCTCACTATTTTTGGCCGCACCCACTTGGAATTCATTCCGGGATGCCATCAAGGAGCAGTACTACCCTGTCGGAAGCTATATGAGAATCAATACATACAGTGGACCACGCTGCGGCAAGAAAGGAACCAAGACCTGCCAAAGTTTACCAATATTTTCCATACCCTTCGTACAAAGTTGGGTATCAAGGATTCAGAGTAGCATTTGGTACTCAAATATCGCTGTTGCCTACACAAGTATATCCAGGAAGAAATAGAATTCCTGAACATCTCCTCGCTTGGCACGACAAACTGATATGCCGTCAAGGTCGAGCAAAAGTTTAAACAGAAGAAGTGAGACTTTGGATTTGCGAATCCTAAGCAAGGGAAAGGTGCCCCCAAACCGCAGAACAAATGACAAAGCCAAGGTGGGGCGGCCCAAGACAACCCGCCAAAGCTGCAAGCAAAGAACAACTTCGCGAAGCCAAGAAAGGACACGGGAAAGTGGTGTGAGTTCCATAAGAGCTCCACTCACAACACAAGTGAGTGTGGGGCCAAGCAATCACTAGTGGCCAAGCTAAAGGTTTCAGAATTAGATGCATGTTCCGACTCTGAGTCAGAGCCCGACAAGTGGAAGGACAAAGGGAAGTAGATTATCGATGCAGAGTCCAACGTCGCCGTTGCCACCATGAAGATCTAGAAGGAGGAACCCGAAGATCTAGAGGAGGAGGATCGTCTCTTCCACTCCCAGATGTGGGTAAAGGGCTCTCCGCTACAGTTCATTGTCGACAACGGGAGCCAAAAGAACCTCATTTCGGCAGAGGTCGTGAAGCGGCTGGGCTTATTGACCGCAACACATCCACAATCGTACACCATCAGGTGCCTTCACCAAGGACGAGATCTTCGCGTGAGCCAATAGTGTCACCTTCCATACAACATCAAGCCCTTCACGGATGAGGTATTGTGTGACATTGCTCCCCTTGAAGTTTGTGATGTATTATTAGGACAACCATACTTATGGAAGCGACATGCTGTGTACGAATCAAGGCCCCGTGTTGTTATTATTACTTTGGGAAATAAGTTGTACAGGATACCGAAGGTAGCATCGCTTACCACCATCTCTTTGGTTACTGCAAAACAATGCAGTAAGCTCATTTCCAAAATAGGGAAATTTGTTTTTCTGGTGATACGCCCTCAAGGAAAGAAGAAGACGGTGGCCACAACCTCCAGACAGGGCCCCTCTGTATGACAACTACAGATGGACAATGTCGTGGAGTACGAGGACATTTTCACCTCCCCCGCAGGGGTTCCTCTACACTGTGAGGTCAAGCACTCCATCGATCTGACCCCAGGTGCGCTGTTGCCTAATGGACCAATCTATCGACACTTCGTTCTGGAGAACGATGAAATCAAGAGGCAAATTCAGGAGTTGCTGCAGAAAGGTTACATATGTTCGTGTTCATTGCCCTGTGGGAGCCCAATCGTGATGGTATAGAAGAAGGATGGGACTTGGAGACTCTGTATTGACTATCGGGCACTGAACAAGATCATTGTCCGTAATAGGTACCCGATCCCACGGATCGATGACCTCCTGGACCAACTAAAGGGGGCAAAATATTT
>APFE031466050.1:61410-77661 GCA_000404065.3 Pinus taeda | reverse complement strand
AACATAAAAAAAAACATAGATGAACCATATAAACACAATCCATACCTAGAAGTTTATAATCTTCATGCAATCCACATCCACAAGTTAGTAACATAGTAACATACAACATATTGAGTCTCATGATTCATCAATCTTAAAGTTTCAAGCTTTGAAAATTCAATATATAACATTTATCATCATTGATCACCAAAGTTGTATTTGTAAGCTAAGTGTAACCATTACAACAAATAATATCTAATATGAAATGAAATGTTATAAAATGAAATGAAATGAAACAACTTTCAACTTTCATGAAACATCATATTCATAATTCATTACTAATGAGTTATAATTGCCAACTTCAAACTTAAATTGTCATATATTGTCTCCCCCGCAACACTGGGTAGCATATCAATTTTTCTCTTTCTTACGTTTTTGATTTTAGTAACATGAATTGGCAAGTCAATCAGGGTTTGCCAAATCTAAATCTACTAATTTTCTTGGAAATCTATATTGTTGTATTTTTCGTGGTGCCAAGTCTTCGCTAGGTTGATTCATGAATCTTTGCCGAGTCCCAAATCAAGTTTAACTATTTTGGCTAAAACAAGTCTTGTCCTGAGTCAAGTTTGGTGACTTTGGTTTCAGTTCAAAGCTGAATAGCATTGATTAGAATTTTGAACATTACAGATGTGTAGTTAGAACTTAGGACTATGCAGGGTACCTTATGAAATATATCGAGGTTGCCTTCTAAGTCTTTAATATTTATATAAAGTTCCTCCAATGAATTATATATCCAAGTAGCCTCTCCTGCAACCTTTATCCATTTTTTACCAAGACTGGGTTTAAAACTGCAGAATGGCAATGAATGATGACCATATGACTTTATAAGCTTCCATTTTGGGATCTGTCCAATAAACCTCATTTATAGCTAGGTTTTTCTCCCTACATTCTGAATTTTAACGAAAATGTGCTTACTGTTACATGATAGAAGAAATAAATGTAGCAGAACAACAATTAGCAATATTTTTATATTTTCTATCAATCTTTCCAACCATGAAAATAAGAATCTCCAATTCTAAATTAATCACAGAAGCCGGAGTTTGTGGTTGAGTTTTTGAGGAATCTTATGATTATTTTTTATTTTTTATTTATAAGTATGCATTCAAGGTATTATATCTTAAAAATAGTGTATTCTTTTTCTGATGAAGATGTGCTTGAATATCTGCAGCCATGTGAAAGGACGGAGGGTTCTTGTTGTAACAAACACAACTGTTGGGCCATTGTATCTTGACAGAGTTGTAGCAGCACTTACTCATGGCGGTTCAAACATTTCAGTGGAAAGTGTCATTTTACCAGATGGAGAGAAGTATAAGGAAATGGTATCCAGAAATTCCTACCACATTGACTTAGCTTGGTTACTTTATCCATGAATATTAATTTTTCTTAAGTATATGTGAAAATTTCTAATTGTTAATGCATTAGGAGTCAGGATCCTTGAAGCTTGTACCCAGAAATCATAGAGGGGTTTAAGTTTCATGTTCAGAATACAGAGCAAAGGCAGTGGATCCTTTGTCATTTTCCTTTGCCTTTACTTCTGTTTTAGTAATTTGTTTGCTGTATTTTTGATATGGTTGACAAACTGTCAAAGGGAATGTCGATTATTCATGTTCTTTTGTCTTTTCTAGATTAATCGTTTTGTCAGATGATTACATTATTGTAGGGCTTTCTGAAATTATGAATTTTTGTGTCTTATTATCCCTGCAGAAATGTTTTCATTTCCTGTATTATGTATTTTTTACAAAGTGTCTCTTGCTTTTTCGGTGTTAACTATTGTTTCTGTAAAACAAACAGTCCCTGTTTCCTATATTATGTATTTTTTACATAGTGTCTCTTGCTTTTTCGGTGTTAACTATTGTTTCTGTAGTAAACAAACAGTCCCTCTTTGTATATAAAGATATATTATAGATAAAATGTGTTGATAAAATATATATTGATAGATGAATGATTGATGTCACAAATGAAGGGCCCTGTTATAAATACTAGGCAGGGTGTCTTTTCATATAAAGATATATTATAGATAAAATGTGTTGATAAAATATATATTGATAGATGAATGATTGATGTCACAAATGAAGGGCCCTGTTATAAATACTAGGCAGGGTGTCTTTTCATATGAAGAGTCATGTCTTGTGGATAAGGCACACCTTTACACCTTTATTACCGATATTTTGCCGATGTTTGTCGATTTTTTACCGATATTTTCTCGATATTTACGATTCTTTGGTTTTTCAGACCCTTGCTGATTTTATCCCGATGCCAATGTTCGCAACATTGTTTAAATTTAATAAGCAATTTAATAAAATTTAAAGTTTTATTAGAAAAAAGAACTTTACCCCCTCATTTGGTGCTGCAATTGTTGGTGAAACATTTTGATTTGGTGTTGATTTTAAGCTATGTTGCACTAGTTTTGGGGATGGGAAAATTTTGGGGACAGAAGGGGGTTGAATAGGAATTTACTTAAACATTTGGCACCCAATCCAAGTCACACTATCATATTGTGTTCACAATGCTTGAAGTTGGGATGGTGGAAGCCATTGAACTTGAATGACTCCTGGAAACCCATGTACAATATGTAAAAGCTAAGATGATCTGAAAATGAGAAAGAACAAGAGCAATAACCACAAGCATTTTGAAATGTTGCATTGTTAAAATTGGCAACTAGGGCCAAACTCCATGTGGGTCATCTTATTAATGGAAGCTGATATTTTTCTTGGATCCTCCTCATCGAGAGGTGTAAGATTGATCTAAAGATCATTTCAATCCGATAAGTATTCATGGAGATATGCATTTATTTGTGTTATGGGACAATTCGCCAAGGTCGGCCAACAACCAAATAAACCCCACTTGTGCTCAACGTTTTAGTATAAATAGAGGTGGCCTTTAAGTCGCTTCAACACACTTGGGATTTCTTCTTCTCTACTTGTCTTTGGGTTTTAGTAGGAGGAGAGATCCTAAGGTATAACGTTGCCCTAATCCAGAGGGCAGAAGCCGGAACTGCTGGGAATTGTCGGGAAAAGCTGGAACTGCCGGGAATAGCCGGAATTGCCGGAACTGTCGGGAAAGCTGACGCAGAAGGTAGAAGCTAAAACTATCGGGGAAAGCCAGAACTGCCGGAATTGCCGGAATTGCCGGGAACAACCGAAATTGCCGAAACTGCTGGAACAACCTGAGCATCTGTCTCCGAAGGAAAGCAGCATGCAAGGGACAACTAACTAACATTGGGACAGTTGTATGGTACTTAGCAGTAAATACACCAAGCATGCAATGTTACAGCGAGCATGTAAGGGACAACTAGCATGCAACAACAAGCATGCTAGGGACAACAAGCAAGCAAGATGCAACCAACACATAGATCAGTATGGCAACATGGTGCAACAATGGCACATAATGCAGTACAGTGATGGGTACAGTCATGATTAATGAAGCATGATGAGATGCAGCATAATGATAATGGGTGCAGCATGGTGAGGTGTAGCATGATGACGAAATGCAACACAACAATAGGTGAAGGAGTCACCTTGGAGAATCAGTTGAAGCAGCAGGTCTTCAATTGATCTCATGTATCATCTTCTTAGAGATGATCTATGCTCTTATCTAGATAAGTCAAAGTGTTGACTTCTATTGTAAACTTACTATCTCTCTCTCTCTCTCTGCTGAACTATTGAAGAACATATAAGAAGAATTGATCAAGGGTTTCCCCACATTGGGGTTTGTCCCTGGCTAGCGCCACATCTTGTGTCCTCTTGTCTTTTGCGATTTATGTTTATGTTCTATCTGCAGTTTACTTTAATGCTGATGAGATTGCTAATCTGGAAAAGATATTGAGCTAACTGTGAAAATTGAAATAAATTGCTCTAAGCATAGAACATACCTAAAATTAACATGGTATCAGAGCTGAGGTGAAGACAATGCGCAAGCAATAGTGAAAGAGCAATCATTGAAGACAGTTGGGAAAGGATGAAAGGATCAATGGATTCCTTATCCCTCTTCAAATTCACCGAGGGTGAAGTCGAAGCAGAGAATATTATCATAATAGCTCAGTAGAAGTTTCTGATGGCCTACGTAAAGATTACTTCATTGGGAAGTCTGGATCTAAGGGTGGAAGGAAAGGCAGATGCCTTGGTTGCATTAAGTTCAGCCATTATGCGAAGGAGTGTCCAAATGGCAGAGACACATCTCTTGATGAAGATAACAATCATTCCAGGGACATCTTCAATGATCAAAGGAATGACAAGTAATGCAAGTCATCAAGGAAATGGCTGACTCTTCAAAGAAAGCAAGGAACTCCAGGTATAAAGAATCAAATGTTGTTTTTGATAAGATAAAGAAGCATTATTTTGTATTGGCCCTCTCCTTCAGATTCTTTGGAATCTGGCTTATTGATTGTAGTGCTTCAAGGCACTTCATTGGATAGAAAGGTGCACTCTCTAATTTGGTAGAGATGGAAACAATCGTGGGATTATACTTGGAGCCGATGACACCTATCCTGGAAAGGGTGTAGGGAATGTTACCCCTCAATTGAATGAGGGTAACTCGATTCATTTACAAAATCTCTTTTATGTACTTGATCACAAGAAGAACCTAGTGTCCATTTCAGCAATGGACAGCCAGCAAGTCCTCGAACGTTTCCTAAGGGTTTAAAAGTTCCCGGAACGTGGGGATGCAAGGTACATGGGTTTTGTTTTGCTGGGGGCCGAGGGGCGGGGTGGACGGGTCGTCTTGCAACATAGATTTTAAGGTTATTGTGAAGAATTCCGAGGACAGGTAGATGTGTAAATTGCACAATATTTATTCTGTTCAGCTTTCTTATAAGCTGAGGGCCTTTGTTTGGCTTGTCATTTATCAGAAATCCCCCCTCTAATCCCTCGTTGGTATGGTTG
Organism: Pinus taeda; assembly: GCA_000404065.3. Classification (NCBI taxonomy): domain Eukaryota; kingdom Viridiplantae; phylum Streptophyta; class Pinopsida; order Pinales; family Pinaceae; genus Pinus; species Pinus taeda. The sequence goes on along the minus strand of APFE031466050.1, from coordinate 72,742 downwards.
GTAAAGATTGGGCTTTCTGATGGTCCTTCCCCTATTTGTCACCACTCTTGAATGATGAAGCACCTGTTTTGGGAATGTTAGTGTTCAAAGATATGCTGGAAGCACATCTAGGACAGGTATGCAGTTCTTCTTTAGGGCAGGATTCATTTGGCATGCAATCGTGTTTGGTTGTTGTAGCTATTGTATTCTCTCTTCATTGGGATTTGGCAGTGCTTGAGACTCGAGAGTATCTGCTTTTTTTTTTTCCATCTAGAAGATTAGTTGTAATCCTGTTTCTGAACAAGAGCCTAGTCCTTGTCCGCTTTTTGTGCCATGTGGTATGATGAGGTACATCATGAGTTGTTGGCTAAGGTGCCCTACTGATAGAAGATGCTCAAACCTTAGTTTCAGTAGCATACTCAGGCTTTATTTCTGCCCTAGTAAGCTTATGAAAGAAGATATATGTTTCATTGTTACACCATTCCACCTTTTGATTTGCCATTTGTATTTTTTTTTTGTAAATATAGGACATCATTTTGAAAAAGAAGAATTAGTGTGGGCATGTGTTTGCCATTATTTCAATTAGTATATGTTTGAAAACATACACTGCATCTTCGCTTCTACACTCATGCATGTGTTCATAGTATGCAGATCTTCTTTTGGAAGCCAGATCTATGTTGTTTATGTTCATTTATGGTGAATTTGGCTCGTTTGTTGATTGGGAAGGCATGGACTAGTACTGCCACATTATGAGTCGTTTTTACATGGTCTAGAGAACTGAATCTCCAAACCAAAATTACAAGGCATTTACATGTTATTACATATAAAACTATGTACAACTAAGGGTAGCAAAATAGGGCATCATCACGGAGTGCATCTCCTTTCTCCCTTTATCCCTTGTGAAGAGTTTCAAATTGATGTATATGCTTCTTTGGTGCTGTCTTGAGTTTTAAATTCTTTACGTTTTCTCTGGAGTTTTGCTGAATTTGGTTTTATAGCTTTCTAATGAACTTCTTTTAATGTATATGTATTAAAATGTTGCAACTATTGGCAGAAGGCACTAATTCCATATATAGTTATAAGATTAAATTAATATTTTATAGGATGCCATTGATCAACATTTTTTTTAAAACTATCATACTGGAATGCACCTACTTTATGGACTGATTTCGAATTGAAGAGTTCCCACTCTCTGCCAAATAACCTTTTGAATGACAGTGCACTTGATTTGTAAATTTCATTATCAAATTTTTAATATTTTTACCTTTGGAAATGATCCTTATATCTAAAGTTTAAACAATAAATATGCTTGACTATAATTACATATTCATATTTTAGATACAGGTGCTAGCCTTGCAGATGTCTTGGCTGCATATTAATTTTTTTGTCTTGTGTTCTGCACTTTTATACCATCCAAGCAGTGCTCAACATTCCAGTAACTCTGCATGATGCATTATATTCTTATTGTCATTTACCATTCCTCGTGTTGATCTATACAGGGGACACTTATGAAGGTCTTTGACAAGGCTATTGAGACACGACTGGATCGACGCTGTACATTTATTGCTCTTGGAGGGGGTGTGATTGGTGATATGTGTGGCTTTGCTGCTGCTTCCTTCTTGCGTGGAGTAAATTTTATTCAGATTCCAACAACAGTGATGTCTCAGGTTTGATGATTTATCACCATTGCTTCTTATCTTATGATTTATGTTTAACTTTGGATACCCATCCCATCTCTCTCTCTCTCTCTCTATATATATATATATATATAATTCTCTTTCACCTGTGACTGCAGGTTGATTCTTCAGTTGGAGGAAAAACAGGAATAAACCATCCGTTGGGAAAGAACTTGATTGGTGCATTTTTCCAGCCTCAGTGTGTACTTGTAGACACAGATACACTTAGGACATTACCAGATAGAGAACTAGCTTCAGGTATTGCTGAGATTATAAAATATGGTCTAATCAGAGATGCTGCATTTTTTGAGTGGCAAGAAAAGAACATGGAAGCTTTGCTAGCAAGGTATTGTGATTTCTCTCAGCACAAATGTTCAAACATATCTAACTTTGGATCCCAGTTAAAGATAAATTTAACTGTAAAAGACATTGTGTAGGGATCCAAATGCATTGGCCTATGCTATCAAGCGCTCGTGTGAGAACAAAGCTGAAGTAGTGTCCTTGGATGAGAAAGAGAGTGGCCTGAGAGCCACATTAAATCTGGGACATACATTTGGCCATGTAGGTTTGCAAATCTCTCTCTCTCTCTCTTTTGACTCTTTCACACTGCAGGTTAGTGTTTAGCTATTATATGGTAGCCTTCTAGAGGCTCTTTCTCTCTCTAGATATCTAAGCATATGTGGCTCTTGAGTTTCTCTCTCTCCCTCTCTCTTCACACACATGCTGACATATATGTATACATGCATACATATGTAGATGCATACATGCTTGTGTGAAGAGAGAGAAATAATAATGTGCAATGCTTTGGCCGATGGTTTTATTCTTCCATATTTTGGCTTTGACTATGATGTGTCAATTGATTGGAATGAGTTTGTCTATAGTGTTAATTTTTTTCATCTTCTCTAGAGTCCAAAGTAGGTTTAAGGTGAACATACTTTGTAAGGAAGTCTTCTACTTTTTAAGGGAGTTTTGGATCTTTCACATTTTTAAAGATTTCTACATAGACTGCTCTACTTCATTAGTTTCATGATGTCAAAATGCAAAGAAAGAAAGATGCATGCCTGAAAAAATATATAAATGAATTGTTGATGAAACCCTACCTTATCCTTTGACATATGTACTCCAATATTTTATTACATAGAAGGATAATTGCCTCTTCATTCAACTGTAATGACCTCCATTTATTTCTATTCCTAACTAAAAGCAGTTAAGATTTGTACTATGATATATTTTTACTATTTTTATGTGGAGTCGTGTTCATTAGGGTACTCGGTTTTCTTGATTGCATACAACATATCATTGTAACTTTTAATATATTTACTTTTTGTCCTTTTCACTGTTTGGCCTTGTGTCTTATGTTAAAATTTGATAGATTAGGGATGAATTTCTCCTAGAAAAAATAATATCTTCTAGTTTTGTTTGAATCACCTATAATAAAATTTCATTTCTAACAATTCTAATATGACTTTCCAAAAATAGTAAGTCACATCTCAATTTGGAAGTACCTTTCCAAAAATAGAAAATCATGTCTAAATGATCAAGGATGATTTCAACATATGGAATCCATTTTAAAATGAAATCAATCATGATTATACAAGTCAAGTTTTAACATTTTTATCCTTACTAGTATTATTATTATTATTATGATACTATTATTTCTAAAATAATCTAAAGTCATTCACCTTTAATGGATTAATAAAATCGAGTACTCTTACAAAATAAGTAAATTAAATTGAGAATCTCTTACTTGACAAATTGAACCCCTCTCTTGTAATAAAATAGTAACTCCAGGCTTAAGAGAATGTAACTCTCCTTCACTAATTCAATGTATGGCAAAAGTGTAACTCTTCATTATATGCACTTGTAACTGCCTCATTCAATTTGATTTGTAACTCTCACCAAATATTCTCTCATGTCAAAGTGTAACTCTCTCTCTCCTTAATTCGAAGAGTAACTCGTTGTAGGGCTCCAAATTATTTAATCAGATATCTACACTAAACAAAATATGAAAGATGCGTTAAAGTTTGACCAGAATTCATAACATCAGAATTCATTAATTTGCTGTTGAGTACCTACCTGGTTTACTGTAGTTGAAGATGCTTCAGAATTGCTCCCGCTCTCAAAATACCAAAACCTCCTAGCCAAATTGGGTACAACCTAGGTACTCAGTCCCATAATGCTTTTCAATTGATGCAATTTGTCCCTCGTGCCCAAAAACCTAAGAACAATTGAGGCTCTTATTCAATAAATTAATTTAATTTTAATTTTAATTAAAATTATATTATTATTTTATTAATTTTAATATAATTTGTAAAATCTAAAATTAACATACTCATTTAATTATAGATTTATCATATCTATGTATATAAGGTGGTATACATATCAAATATCTAATTTGATATACCCATTATATCTTGGTGAGATAGGGATTTATTTCGATAATCAGATCATTACCTTAATTTAGACATTTCCTTGTATTATCCAGTATATATGTAGCGCGATACATGTAGGCCCATGCATATGTAGCTATCATATGGATATCCCATATGTATGCTAATATTTGTATTTTGTTTGTAATTGTAAGTGGGTCATTACACTCGTCAAGACATGTGTGCCTCTCTCTCTATTCATGGGATGAGTTACACTTCTCAAGTAGCTTCTCCCTCGTGGAATTCAATTCTTCTATATTGGTTCAAGGCGTGAATTCATTTTGTAACTTTTCTCCTTTCTCATCTATTTAAGCAAGAGCAAGTGAGAGTTGATGTAGCATGTTCACTGTGAATAAGGAGAGCTAGTGTTGAGTGTGTGCAAGAGAAGTATGAGAGCAAGTGAAGAGTAAGAGAAAGGGAAGAGTAGGAGTAAATGTCAAGGACAAGATCTAATCATGAGAGCAAGTGAAGAGTAAAAGCAAGGGAAGAGTTGGAGCAAATGTCAAGGACAAGCTCTGATCAAGAGGAGGAGATCTTCAAGCAAAGAGCAAGAACACTTCAGCTCCAAGTTGATCAAACATTGGTGACGTTATTCATTCTCATTGTCTCTCTCTCTCACTCTCTCTGTACTTTGCTAAACAATTGAAGAAATCTAATGGAAGAAGAGAATCATTTGGGTTTTCCCCTTGTGGGTTTTTCCCTAGTCACTCAATGTCTCATATTTGTGCTTGATCGTCATCATATGATCCTTAAGTTTATGTTCTATCTACAATTGATAATCTGAAAAGTTGTGAAGAAGAAATCTACATTTGAAGTAATTGTAACAACATAGAACATTCAATTTTTTGCAAAGTACATTCAATTTTCTGCAAAGTACATTTAGTTTTCTGCAAGGTATATTCAACTTTCTGCACTGTACATTCAACTTTCTGCTCAGTACATTCGGTTCCATTAGTTTTCTGCAAAGTACACTCAATTTTCTGCAAGTACATTCAGTTTTCTGCATAGGACTTTCAAGTGTTTGTAAGGAATTTTTAAATTTCTACATAGAACTTTCAGATCTTAACATGGTATCAGAGCCTTGGTGAAGACAAGTCCAAGGAAACCAAAGATCACCTGAAGAGATCCCACTTGCTGCCAAAGCTTTTTCTGATCAAGATGACTTCATTCTACTTCAAGGTAGAGGAGACGCTGAATGATGCTTCAAACATTGGTTAATGGAAAGCAAGGTTAGATATTGGTCTTGAAGAACACGAAGTTTTGGAGTATGTTTGAGGCACAGTAGTTGATCTACCAGAGAATTCAAGTGCTGCTGTCAAATCCAAACATAAAAAGGGTGAAATCAAAGCTAGAAAAATTATCCTTGATTCTCTTAATGATCATCTCATTACTTATGTTTCTGATTTGAAGAAATCTAAAGAAACGTATGACAATCTAATTGGCATGTTTGCAATTACTAACTTGAAGCAGATTATTGCCTTGAAGAATCAACTGAAGGACATCAAGATGAATAGGGGAGAGATTGTTCAATTCATACTTCTTGAGAATGACTAAAATCAGGAATCAACTGTCAACAGTTGGTGAAGTTGTACCCGACAAAGAAATGGTGTTGATTGTGCTTGGAGGCCTTTCTTCTGTTTGGGAGACTTTTATCACCACCATCAGCAACATCAACACTATTCCCACATTTGATGAGCTCCTGGTAAAGTGTATCCAAGAGGAGGCCAGAATGATCTCCAGAGGGAGAATTTCACATCATGAAGAAGGAGGACTTACTGCTTTTACAACCTATGACAAGAGAAAGAAAGGTAATAAAAAGAAATCCGCCTTCGAATCAAATAAAGCGAATCTAGACATGTCAAATGTTAGATGCTTTAACTATCAAAAACATGGTCACTTTGCTCGTGACTGTAAAGAAAGAAGAAGAACACCTAGATTCAAAAACAAATATGATTATAGAAAATACTCTTATTAAAATCAAAGTAAAGGGCATCCTTAGAAGATAAGAAATCCAAGCTATAGAAATAATGCAACTAAAAATCAATCATAATATTTTTTTGTTTTTGCTCTTTCCATATTTTCTTCTGCAGATTCATTTTATAGCTGGTTAGTTGATAGTGTTGCTTCCAAACATTTTACTGGTTACAAAGAAACACTCTCTAATTTAGCTGACAGTGAAATGTTATCCTTGGAAATAATTGATAGTGGTGTTTCCAAACATTTTACTGGTTACAAAGAAACACTCTTTAATCTAGCTGACAGTGAAATGTTATCCTTGGAAATAATTCTAGTCACCAAGTTAAAGGTTATGATCCAGTTTCATTTCAGGTAAATGATGGCAAATCTATTTTTCTGCAAGAAGTTTTATATGTACATGGTTTGAAAAAGAATCTTGTATCCATGTCTGCTCTAAAAGATAAATGAATGAACGCTGCTTTTATTAATGGAAAGGTTCTAACCTGGCCTTTGAACTCAAGTATTAGAAAAACCTCCACTCTTGGATCAAGATGTGAAGGGCTTTACAAAGTCAATGGTAAACCAATTCATGCACTGGTCCATGATACAAATCTTCAATGTGAACTATGCACAAAAGATTTTCTCAGCTACACTACAAAACCTTACCTCATGTAAGGAAAATGGTTCTTGGAATGCTTGAGATCAGAATGGATCATAAAGGAGTTTGCCCAAAGATGTGCAAGTGAAAAGCATATAAAGGGACCATTTCCTTCAAGCAAAACAAAAACTAGTCAGGTACTCCAGCTCATACATTTTGATTTATGTGGACCTGTTTGTTACTTCTCTTGGTGGCTACTTGTATTTCATGCTTTTTGTTTATGATTTTTCTCGCAAGACATGGATATTCTTTTTGAAAAAGAAAGGGGAAGCATTTGACATGTTCAAAGCTTTCAAGGCTCTGATTGAAAATCAAACTGGAAAGTTGATCAAAGCTTTCAGATCTGATAATGGGGGAGAGTTCACCTCTAATGATTTTAATGATCTTTGCAAAGATGTTAGAATAAAGAAAGAAACCACTGTGCCATACAATGCACAACAAAATGGTGTGGCTGAGAGGAAGAATAGAACCATTATGGAAGCAGACAGAGCCATGCTGCATGATCAAAAGCTACCAAAGTTTTTGTGGGGAGAAGCTGCAAATACTGTTGTTTACGTACAAAACAAAACTCCTCATTAGGCCTTAAACAATAAGACTTCTGAAGAAGTCTTCATTGGTAAAAGACCTGAGGTGAGTCATTTGAGAATCTTTGGCTGTCCTATATACTTCCATGTGCCAAAAGAGAAAAGTAACAAGCTAGAAGCTTCACTTAAGAAATGTACGTTTGTTGGTTATTGTGATAATTCAAAGGCCTATAGAATTTATGTACCTGGTCAACGAACTATAGAGTTTAGCAGAGATGTAACATTAGATGAAGATGCAACTCTTAGAAAAACAAGCTCCCCCTGCCATTGTCGAAAGATAAGCTATTAATGAAAAAGAGGTTGCATCTGAGTCTGAATCGGAACCTGAGAATGAGCTTGCTGATAATCTAATGGGTTCTATGGATCTTTTAGATCCTCCACCACAAGATCCTCCTACCAGAAAGAGGCCACTATGGCTGCAAAATACCTTGCAAGATGTTGAACAACATGCTGCCCCAAGAGGAACGCTCAAAGAAAGTAAGAAACCAAGTCAGTTTTAAGGGTATGTTGCTGCCATGAGCAACATCATTCAGGCAGAACTGTGCACCTTTGAAGAAGCTGCAAAAGAACAAGTTTGAGAAGGTACCATGATTGAAGAATACGAGTCCATCATCAAAAATGATGTCTGGGAAGTGGTTCCTAGACCTCAAGGTAAATTTGTTGTCACTTCAAAATGGTGTTTTAAGATTAAACATGGTGAAAATGGTAGTATTGAAAAATATAGGGTTAGATTTGTAGCTAGAGGTTTCTCTCAGAAAGAGAGAATAAATTATGATGAAATTTTTGCAGCTGTAGCTCGATATACTACTATTTGATCGATTGCTGCCTTAATTGCTAGCCAGGGATGGACTCTTCACCAAATGGATGTGAAAATTACTTTCTTGCATGGCTTCCTCATGGAAGAGGTATTTGTGGAACAACCACAAGGCTTTGAAGAGCATGACAAGGAAACTCATGTATATAGACTGAAGAAAGCTTGGTATGCTCGCATTGATAGCTACCTGATAAAGCTTGGTTTCACAAGAAGCAGTGCAAACCCAAACCTCTACTTCAAGACAGTCCAAGCTATACCTTTGATTTTGGTATTGTATGTTGATGTTTTATTTTTGACAGAAGGAGAACCTCTTATCCTCCAGTGTAAGAAAGAGTTAGCTTCTGAATTTGAAATGAAAGACCTTGGTTTGATGCATTACTTTCTGGGTCTAGAGGTCTGGCAAAGACCTGGTGAGATTTATCTTTCTCAAGGAAAATATGTTGTTAAGCTTCTTGAAAGATTTGCTATGGTAGAATGTAAGTCCATGCATACTCCTATAGAAATGATCTTTAAGAAATTATGTGGCAAGGATGCAGGATCTAGTCTAGCAAATCTCACAGAGTATAGACAAGTCATTAGTGCTTTGGTGTTTTTGGTAAACACTATGCCTGATATATTCCTTGCTGTAAACACTTTAAGTCGACATATATTTGATCCCTTTCATGCCCACTGGATTGCAGCAAAACATGTACTCAGATACTTGCATGGAACTATAAATCTAGGATTGAAATATACTGTTAAAAATGTAAGATTTCATGGATATACTGATGCTGATTGGGTAGGTAACTTTGCTGATAGAAAGAGCACTTCTGGGTGCGGGTTTAGCTAGGGATCTGCCATGATCTCTTGGATGAGTAGAAAGGAGAAGTATGTTGCTCTTAGTACAATTGAAGCTGAGTACATTGTTGCTAGCATGGCTAGCTGTGAGGTAGTTTGGCTGAGAAAGTTTTTTGGGGAACTATTTGAGCAAGTTCCAGACAAGAGTTATATATTGTGAGAATAAGAGCGAGATTCGTGTTGCAAAAAATCCTGTGTTTCATGACAAGTCCAAGCATATTGAGATCAAGTATCACTATATCCAGGATATTGTGCAGAGAAGAGCAGTGAGGCTCCATCACATCTCCACTGATGATCATATAACTGACATTCTTACCAAGCCTTTACTGAAAGGAAAGTTCTTGGTTTTTATAAAGCAACTTGGATTTATGGACATGACCCTTCTAGGAAGCGGTCACAATTGATTGGGAACATTGAGCTTCCTTCCCCCCCTATCAAAGCTCACAGGATTAGGGAATGATGTCGGAAAGCTCTTGAGGATGAGGACCTCTTTGTAGTGTGCGCCACAAGAGTATGCCTCAGTATGCATCCGACCCACAGTCTGGGACATGGGAAGAGCCACCTATCTGGCCAGTCGGTGTAGTGAGACTTGTTTAGGATGCAGGTGTTCTACCACTTGACACTTGGTTGTATTTGATTCTTGTATACGTGACTTGTTTGAGTCTTGTCTATGTGATGTATATGTTCTATCACTTAATTTTTTGAGATGAAAATTGGTTGAGTGTAATCCTTGTCTATGTGACATGTGATGAGCAGTTCCTTTCCAAATTTGTGTCAAGTGGATGATTATTCTTTAGATCACGACTTCATTGTTACAAATGTTATAGAGCAGAGTTGCACTGAGAGGAATGAAAGAGATCAGAGGAAGCAAAGATCTTTGATGCAAAAAGAAATTCCTCCCTAGTTGAGAGGGAGTGTTAAATTTGACAGCTCAGGGATGAATTTCTCCTAGAAGAAATCATATCTTTCAGTTTTGTTTGAACCACCTATAGTAAAATTTCATTTCTAACAATTCTAATATGACTTTCCAAAAATAGTAAGTCACATCTCAATTTGGAAGTGACTTCCAAAAATAGAAAGTCATGTTTACATGATTACTCGACATATGGAATCCTTTTTAAAATCAAATCAATCATGATTATACAAGTCAAGAATTAATATTTTTATCCTTACTAGTATAATTATTATTATGATACTACTATTTCTAAAATAATCTAAAGTCATTCACCTTTAATGGCTTAATAAAATCGAATTCTGTTATGAAATAATTAAATTAAATTGAGAATCGCTTACTTGGCAAATTGAACCTTTCTCTTGGAATAAAATAGCAATTCCACACTTAAGAGAATGTAACTCTCCCTCACTAATTCAATATATGACAAAAGTGTAACTCCTCATTAAATGCACTTGTAACTCCATTCAATTCGATTTGTAACTCTCACCAAATATTTTCTCATGTCTAAGTGTAACTCTCTTTCTCTCCTTAATTTCGAATTGTAACTCTTCAAGACCAGTGTTTTAAAAACCGGTTACCGGTCTAACCGGCCGGTTAGCAAGCCCGCCGGTCTAAACCGGCCAAAAAACCCGGTTTGAATGCCCATTTTCCATTGTTTTGCCCTACCCGGTGAAAACCGTGACGGTTTAAGGACGGAACTGGCCGGTTTGTATCAAACCGGCCGGTTCCGTCCTAAACCGGCCGGTTTTAGGCACACCCACCGTAAAGTTAAAAAAGCATATTTCTGACTGTGTTTTAGGGGTTTTGGGGGGGGAACTAAGGGTGTTTCAACCCTAACAATGTTGGCAATTAATGGTAATGTTAAATTCTTAAAATAAAAGTGACATTTCCTTTCATTTTCATTTTCATCCTTTTACTTAAATTTTTAACATTACCATGAAATGATTCAGGATGTTTGAGAGTCGTTTCGACCTCATTGGATTTCATATGGAGAAACTAGAATTTTAGATTTCACTCAAAATTCAGCAGACTTAATGGTTTTCAGGATTTCATGGTTTGGGGGTAAACAATAAATGCAATCAGAGCTCCAAATGATGAACAAAACTCCTGACCTAGATCCCATTGTGTTGGACGATATTGATCCAACATCAGAATGGGTGGAGGAGACTGAAGAACTTGTGTTTGAGGCTGATTTTGATATCGACATGGCTTTAGCCGGGGATGAAGCAGATTATGTGGTGGCATCAGAACCAGGATCAGTAGCGGCATCAAGGAAAGGCAAAGAACCAATGGAAGGCACTAGTCATGTAGGTCGACAAACTCGTCCTTCCATTAGGTCCACTTCTATTGTCATTGTGGCATTGACACTGAGGTTGCAAATCAGGCTGAGGCATCCTCAGACTCTGAACCAGATGATGTCTATGTAGCTCCTGATGATGATCCT
>APFE031466050.1:32436-61237 GCA_000404065.3 Pinus taeda | reverse complement strand
CTTTACATGGTATATAAATGAGCAAACTTTGCATATTTTGTCTCTATTGGCTTGGAATCATGGTTTTACATCTTAAAAATAGTTTTGTTTCATTAAAAATTAATTATTTAATGTATTTTTTTTAAAACCGGTTCGTTTAGACCAAACCAGTCGCGGTTAGACCGGTTCCGATCGGTAAACCGGTTCATTAGGTGGACCGGTCCGGTCACCGGTTCTGGTTTTAAAAACATTGCTCAAGACATGTGTGCCTCTCTCTCTATTCTTGGGACGAGTTACACTTCTCCTCAAGTAACTCCTTTCTCATGGAATTCGATTATCCTATTATTGGCTCAGTGCATGAATTCATTTTGTAACTTCTCTCCTTTCTCATCTATTTAAGCAAGAGCAAGTGAGAGTTGATGTAGCATTTTTGTTGTGAAGGAGAGCTAGTGTTGAGTGTGTGCAAGAGAAGTGTGAGAGCAAGTGAAAAGTAAGAACAAGTGAAGAGATGTAGCAAGTGTGAAGGACAAGATCTGATCAAGAGAAGGAGGAGATTTTCAAGCAAAGATCAAGAGCACTTCAGCTACAAGTTGATCAGACATTGGTGACTTTACTCTCTCTCTCTCTCTGTGTACTCTGCTGTGTTGAGAAATCTAGGGCATTAGCATTATGGGATTTCTTTTCCATTAATGACTGTTTGTGAATGCTTTTTACTTCTTTAGATTAGGATCTTCTTGACGTTAGAATATTATTGTTCTTCTTCATCAAATAGTAACCAATGCATGAACATAAATACGCAAGAGACACATCATGTAGGCTATAAGCTAGGGTGAAAACCTCTCAATTTTTGAGAGGAAAACCCACACAAATTCTTCGTATAGAGATTCCAATTGACAAATACCAAGACCAAGACCCTTGACCTATTAGCCACTCCAAGACCAAGACTGTGCTTCTCTTCACTGTCTTTTCTTCTTCGTGATTCTTCCTTCGCTTCGACCTTCTTTGCATCTTCACATCACTGTATTATGAAGATCCTCTTCTTACTGTCATGTCCTTCATAGTATAGAAATATATGGCTGTCGTACCCTACGAACTGTCTCATCTTCTTCGCTGCTACTGAAACACAAATTGTATAGAGATCTGAATACCTTTAGATAACCAATCTCTTCCCCTGTTTGATAGACCGAGCTCTGTTCTCACATCCGAATCATAGAGATGCTCCATTGATCATCATTACCGAAAACTCAGAGAATTTTCGAAATCTGTTGACCATAGAAAGAATCCGAACTTCTGACTGTGGTATATACAGAGATAAATCTTTGTTGTCACTGTAATCTACATTTGAGAGGGATCCGAATTCCCTTCTCCATAGAATTGTGATCTTGTAACCTTCAACTGTAGCCTCTATCGAAATATAGATGATCCGAATTCAAGTGATGTCCCAGTTCACCGAAATTTCAGAGATATGAAGTATTGTTCTTGTTCTATCTACAATTGCTAATCTGAAAAGTTGTGATGAAGAAATCTGCATTCTAAGTAATTGTAACAACGTAGAACATTCAATTTTCTGCAAAGAATTTTTCAATTTTTGCATAGAATTTTCAGATTTGAACACGTTAGTTATGAAAGCCTATGGCTTTATGTGAGTACTGTTACCAACCCAAGTGGGTAACCCCTAGGAGAATTTTTTTTTAGTTTGCCAGCCACTAAACCTGTTGGCTCACCTAAATGTCATGTTTCTTACCCTCTTTTCCTTCAGTTTTAGACATATTCTGCTGCCTTATAATCTTACGTTAAGACGATTTTCATGATTATGTATGGGTTTAGACTTATTATTTTCCAAAGCATTTATTTTAGTATTTTGAGCGAGTGTATTACTAAATATTAGAAAAATAACATGTTTTTACTCATATCTAAAAGTTGGATGAGTTTTCTGATGTTTATAGACATATTTGAAGACTCTAGCAAAGTCAAATTTTCCATTTTAGCCTCAAATTCGAATTTCCTCTTCAAAGTCTTGAAAATTTGAGGAAGATTGAGATAATCATTCAAACACATTCAATAGGGAAGAATCATGGAAGTTTTGATAAGATTTCTTATCAAAGATATTAGAGATTTGTGAGGGGATTTGTAGAGATAATTATATTCTAATTTTAGCAAATTGGTTGTACCTACTTGAGAGAAAAGTGAATCTGTTTTTGTTAGTTGCTTATCCGCTTCTCAAAGCAACTCATGTATAAATAAGAATGCTTTCTCCATTTCAAAGAGGAGGAAGGGAGAAAAAATCTAGAATTTGTAATCAAAATACTTGTAGAAATATCTTTCTAGCTAGACTTCGATCATTTCACTTAATATATATTGCTGTTTTAATTTTCAACTTGTAGTGTGCTTGTTGAGCATTGGAGGGCCCCCTTAGCTAATCATGTACACTTTTTCTTTTTGTTGTTTATAGCTGTAGATTTGAATCACTTTCATAGAACTAGAAGCCTTCTTTGCCATATGGTCTTGCTTTCTTTGGCCTAATTCCTAGAAGCCTTTTTCTCTTAAACATCTTGTAAGGTCATCTAATACCAAGAGATCTTATTGACATATTTGGAGGAATTTGTCGACCGGTCCTCCCCTCTTGAATTTGAAGGCCGACTCCCTCTGAGTTACTTAACCTTCAAATCTACCTTCTCCTTCTCCTTGTTCTTTGTCACTGCTCTATTTCATGCCATTGCTCAAATGAGTTGGTCCTTTAGCCTATACAGGTTGCTCTCTAACTCCTATGACATATCCCTCATCATAGCTACATCCCCTGATTTTGATTAGTACCTTTCCATCTTGGAATGCTACAAAGAACCCTTTCTCCATCATAGTGACTGAAAGTATATTCCAACTGAGTTTTGGCACCCACAAAATGTCCTTTACTTTGATCTTGCCTCTCAACTCAAGTTGGAATATCACTATTCCAACCCCCTTCACCGCATATTTGGTATCAATAGCAAACTCGAAATGCACCGAGTCCCACTGGGTTAAGCTGTTAAATTGTTCTCGTGCTCCTGTCATATGCCTTGTGGCTCCACTGTTTAGCAACCACACATGCACTAGTAATGTGCCTAAGGTAAGGTAGGAAACAAGTAGGAATTCAATTTTGAACTTCCTAACAAACTCCTGAGCTTTTGTTGACAAAACTACAATTGGCTGTGTACTCTTTCCACCCTTCTTCCTCTCTGGACATTGTGAAGCATAGTGTCACATCTTATGCCAGATAAAACACTTGACTTTTGTCAAGTCCTTCTTCGGTTGTGAGGTTGAATCCTCACTCCTGCTACTCGAGCGTTTGCTCCTCAGTGCTCGAATGAAAAGAGAAAGGTTCTCATCATCCACACTCTTTTACTGTCCTCTAAATAATGATTTATCGTAGATCTCTTTCTAGGTGAAGTCATCCTACAATATGTTCCAATCTAGTAGCTTTTCTTTTGCTAGAACACCTATTACAAAGGTAGCACAAGGTTTTGAGAACCTCCTTAGGGTTGTCCTTACAAGCTCATCATTTGGCAAGGCTACCCTAATAGCTCCAAGCTCATCTCGAACTTGCTGAATCCTAGTGAGATATGATGCCACGATATTTGATTAAGTTATCTTGGTGTTCCTGAGTTGCTCCCTTAAAAGTTAATACATTTATTGATTATGGTTGTCACTATGATATAGACTCATCTGAGCAATCCACATCTCATGGGCACTATTCTTCTCTAATATGTGAGGGATCACGTGATCCTTCACTACACGATGATGATACGTCTAGCCTTCACATCTTTCAGTTGGTGGGCTTCCAACGCTGTAGTGTATGAAGGAAATGTAACTTGGGTGTTTGCAAACTCCCATAGGCTATTCTCCTTGAGAACCAACACTATCCTTTACTTTCATGGACTGAAGCTGTAAGTGCCAATAACTTACCCTCGAACCTTAAATTGGTTGATGCCATGGAGAGATCAAAAAATCAACTAAAAACTTATGGTTTTAATACTCTGATTGATATGGTATCCCTCTCTCTTGGAGGGTTGACATTCACCTATCACTCTAGCAAATCTGGTTATGTACTTTGTTCCCTGCCTCTATTAGTTGTACGTCAACTTGCGTTGTCACATATGACCCCGTAAATCTGCAACTTTGGCTATACGGGTCTGACTCTTCACCCAACTAGAATTCCTGTGGCTCGATTCCTTGGATGCTTGCCCTCTTGTAGATTTGCGAGGTTTGATCCCTGAGTCCAATCTCTTTCGAAGCTTCTGCCAAACCTCGCCTTTTCCATCACCCTTTCGAGTGACGACTTGCTCCTGTCATGGGCAGTCTCTTGTGGTTGGCCTAGGCTTTAACAAACTACCACTATCCATGGTCTAATTCCTTGGTGGCTATAAAAAGTTATTATTATTATTATTTTAATTGTTTCAACTTTTTGGCCCTGTTGTCTATTGGCCTTCATGTCTAAGGAGAAAAAGCAGCTTGACCTCTCTCTGGTCTTGGACAAGCTGCTTTAGGATGATTTCCTGTGGATGGTAGCATTTACGATGGCTGGGTCAGATTATCATCCCAAATCATTGCTGCCACAACTTGCACCTTGCTTCGCAACTGCTTGACTGCCTCCCTGGCCCGCTCTCATCTCTCCACGACTCTCGACTATGTTCCCATCTCTCCACGACTCGCGCCACCAACTATGCATGTGTCTCTTCACCGCCCCCAACTGCACTTGCTCTAGTGGTGATAGGGCCCATCGACCCTATTTGTTTGTCAACTAGTTTTTTGGCCATAAATGACCCTTGCTGGGGGCTATCATAGATGCTGGCTCAACTCCTTTTTATTGTTATTTTTTAACTTTCAACTTAACATTGTTGACCACTAAAAAATTTCTTCAGCAATGCAATCGCAGGACCGATTTCCTTCAGCCTCCAATTTTTTTTCCTGTCTTGCATGATCATGGTTGAACCTCACCCTAGCGATGTTGTATGTGAATCTAGCACTTGTGATTCATGTATCAATCTTCTTCAAAGTTTATGCTTTGTACCATGTTAGATTTTCCTGTAAACTTAAGACCCAACACTTAATTCCTAATAGATTACAGATCTACTGATTAATTGCATATGGATTCCTATCACAATAAATTCAACAAAAGCAAAATACATCAATCTCAATCACAAAATAGATGACACAATAGATCCTACTTAATCACAATTCTTCATTAACTTTTAGAATTTTTTTGGGCTTTCGCCTTGGGAAACTGGCCTTGTTGCCTCAAAATCTTGTAGGTCTTGTGAAGGGAGCTCACAAGACAAACACTAGGCCAAGGGACAACAATATGAGGTGTGGCCCACTGTCACCACAACCACTACCTCATTTTGTTTAGTGGATTTTCACCATAAGGGAGGCTTCCCTATGTTAGGTCACCAAAGGATTTGTCAAGTACTTGGGGTATGGTGACATAGAAAGGCTTGAGGAGGGTTGCTCTTCTTAAGAACATGGGTTAGCTAGCACAATAAGGCAATTCACATACTCCAAAAGCCTAATTAGGGCACAGAATGGCCTAGGGCTTGAGTATGAGCAAGGTTAAAAGGACTACCTAGGATCACAAGGCCAGGAAAAGGATTCCAATAGATATATACCTTCAATTTATGGAACAAGAAGCCTTCAACAAGCCCCAAGTTGAAGCCTAGGGCAAACTAGGGATTTTCTAGGGCATAATCTACCAAGGGCAAGGGATGTCATCTCTAAGATACACAAATTAGCCGCGCAAATGACTTGTTTATGAGAAAAATACCTCACCTCCACGTGTTGAATCCCTCCACCAAGCAATGTTTCAAATCTTAGTTGAGAAAAATGCCTTAGCCCTAGGTAGGGGCTTACCTTAAGAGGTTGAAAATCAAGTTTTAGAGAAGAGAAATGAGATTTAAGGTAATTTTTAAGGTGATCTACCATATAACTAGGGCCAATGCCTTGACCTTGGGTGATGGAGTCTATGGGATGGTTAAAAATGACAGAGCCTTGGCAAAAGAGTAAGGAAATTATGAAACTCTAGGTTTCAAACCCTAACTATCACTTTTGTGAGGGAGCAAAGTTGATGGGGAGAGCTAGTTGAATGATTCACCCGTATGATTGTCATTCACATTCTGTAGGTGGCTAATGCATGCGATACTATCATTAAGGGTTCATAGAATAATCTTCAACCACAAATTTGCACATATAAGCCCTAGACAATCAACCATTCCATACAATAGCCACAAAGTACAAATATTTATCAAATACAAGGTACCAGTACAAAATAGAATGCACGAACAAGTCCTTTATTGCTCCAAAATGACATCTCCAACACCAAAGAATAGTGCCATTAGAAAAATTCCACCATAGATCACATCTCCACAAGATATAGGTCACAATTCAGCTAGGCCAAATTCTCTAAGAGGGTTAGAATAGTGAGTAGTGATGATCATAAATGAAATGTGCCTGTCCTCTATATTATGATTAGGTCTCCTAATATTAGCTTACAAAGCTCTTAAAATCAAGTTTGATTATTAAATGACCTTGGATTACACGCCAAACCATTAGCTTACAACAAAATTAGCCTAATTAGTCCACACATGTGAGCAATAGCCTCTTAGTTATTTCTCTCTAGTGACTTCTATAAAAGTAACTTTTAGAAGTCAAGATGATCTTAGCCATCGATTTGGGTTAGATTGTGACTGTTGGTTGATCAACGAGAGATTATAAGAGAGATTGATGGGCATTTGGAGAACACATTCGTGTGACAAATTTGTAGTGATAACAAGGCCGCAACTTTTTCTTCCTGAAACTTCTCAAAGCTATTTAACAACTCCTTCCTAATCTCCCCAATTTGTGGTGATTCACATGGAGTAATTTGGCCTCTAATTCTAGCCAAGTGTTGTTTCAGCCTATGAATGCCCCTAGGACCCTCAATTTTTCTATGGCAAAATTTGCAATGCATTTGATTATCAACCATTTCAACATATTCCCAAGCAACATCTTTCACGCGAGGAGCCATTTTTTGACTTGGAAATGAAAGGAAAAATCTGAAAATGAAAACAAAAAAATAACATTGCTTCAATGTTCATTTCTTTTACAAAAAAGACTTTTCAATCTCCAGATTTGCACAAAAAAAATAAGTAAGCAAAAACAGATTTTAGAAGTGAAAAAAAATACCTTTAGGCACAAACCGACTCTCCAATGTTGCTCCAACAAACCAACTCAATGTTGCTCCAATGGCTGCCCAAGAAGCTCCTCAGTGCTACTCCAATGCTTGCCCAAGACTCCTCACCGCTGCTCCAATGCTTGCCCAAGACTTCTCACTGTTGCTCCAAAAACAAACTCCACAACTCTTTGCAAGCTCTTCACAAATTCTCACACAAATGCAATGAGATAGCTGTGAGGAAATGAGAAGGGTTTGATAGATTTTATAGGGTTGGGAGAGGTAAATGGACTTCATAATCACCCTAAGGAAAATTAGAATTGGCCGTGGGGTCCAATTCCCCCCCCAAAAAAAATTCACTGGCCGTGCTTTTGCATCAGTGACCTTCTCAATCGAGTTAACTCGGGCTTGGCCAAGCTGTCCGGTTTGTTACGGAGCTGATTGGTTTGTTACCGAGCCGACCAGTTTGTTATTGTTCCATTTCGGCCATCGAGCCGACCCGGCTAGGCATTGGCTCGGTCTGGCTCGGCCGAGTCGGAGTCGGCTCCGTTGTTTTTGAAAAGACTGGTCCTAAGAGCTGAAAAACGTTAGGGCACATTTTTGCCACGTCCAAAACACGTCTCTCGATTGGAGGACACGGAGAAAAACTTTTTCGACACGTTTTAGGGCACATTTTGTGCTTGTCATGTAAAATACGGGACACGAGACCCCGAGGGACGTGTCCTGTGACTTAGGTGATTATGGTAAATACATTGCATATACCTAACTAATAAATACTTGGGTTTATAACAAGTGCTTTCTTTACTACATGCATTATTTTCAAAGTATGGATTGGTGCTTGTGTGAAGGTATTCGTTTTAATAATAAATTGTCTAGGGGAAACATTTTAGTTGATTTTGAGAATTTTTTTTTTATTCATTGACAATTTTCATCCCAGTAGCTCTTGAAGAACCTTTGTTTTCTTTTTAGTTCAATGTACCAACTTTATTAACAATGTCTTTACCAGCCATATGCTCTTTCGTAGATGTTTAGTCATGTTCTTTGATCTATGTTGCATCTTGTTGACTATTGTTTCAGAAATGTTTCGAAAAATGACATGGAAAATAAAAACCGTTGGGAAACATTTATCATCGTGTAAGTTGTTTCCGACATGTTTCTCTGTTTTTTGTTTTACACTTTTATTGTTCCTATGGGGAGCCATTGATAAAGTAATTTTAAGTGAAAAGACTTCCAAACACTAATGTACTCCATTGTCTTATTCATTTCTTTTCTAATCACAAAACCGTCCTAACACTTGTGTTTCAAACATTGTTTTCTGTTTGTTTCCCTTATGAGCATGTTTTTGGAGTAGTGAGGACTACTGATCATGTGACTGGAATTTGCTTATGAGGCAACACATAGTGAGCACACGTGGCAATGTTGAGGAGGCAGTTTCTTGCATGGCAACTTACTTCTCTTCTTTCTTTTTATCTTCTCAATCTACCATGCTCAATCTCCCATTTTCTTAATCACCAATGGCTACTTCTCATTCACTTGGAACAACTTATCTGGAGGATACCTCAAGATATACTGATGGTCATGAGAGAGGACTATCCTCTTTGAGGTATGTTACAAAGTTGTAAAGATTACGAGGAGGTAGTTTTGGAGAATGGAGGTGCAATTTGTGTGGGAAGTCTATCAAGGTTGCTCCTACACTTGTGTGACAACTTATAGTTTACATGAAGTTGGACATTGGCTTGAGGGATGTTTGCAATTGAAAAGATACAAGCATCAGTTAGATATAGAAAGGAGCACAACAAGCGTAAATGGGGGCTAGGATGAGGTAGATCTCCATTAGCTCTAGACCAAACATTGTGGAGCCTGATGCTATAAACGTGCTAAGGAATAGGCAAAATGTGGGTTAATAATGTTTTGGAGGGATAGACAAAGTGAATAGGAGATTGGTCATGTGGAATGCATGTGGCATGCCTTTTAATGTAGTTCAATGACCTTATTGGCATGACATGGCGAGGGCTATTAATAGTGGATCAAAATTTTATAAGAGCCCTAATTATGAGAAGATGAAAACCACTTTTCTAGCTGAGGAGAGCGCTGTGGTGGAGTAGTGTTTAGAACCCATTCAATGTTTTGGGAGAGGAATTTAGGGTGCTCGATTTTGCACATGGCTTCTACAAAATTTCACCTTTGGGTTTGTGATTCCACTGCTGGGTTTTTAGGTTCTCTGTTTCTTGTCAATTGCCAGTTAGAAGTGCTTGCATTAGTTTGACAATGACATGCAATGCCGCATTCTGGACACTTGCATTGTTGTTCTTCTATAGTTTTTTTTTTCCTTCACTTATTTTGTTGATTTTTCATAATGCAAGTTCTTCTCTCTTTTTTCTTTCAAAGTTAATTCTTCACTTTCCTATGTTTTTCACATGAGAAACATTTAATTTATTAATCCTTTTCTTTGAGAAAATGCAACATATATTAATAGTAGGAAAATTATGTAATGTTTCCTATTGATTAGTTGCCCAAGGGAAGACGAAATAGCCTGTCCATAGTCATTGGGAAAGGGGAAAACCCATTATCCAATGTTTTGGGGCAACATTGGGTAAAGTTTGGGGTAGCTGGGGCAAAAAACCCAAATTGGGGGTTGCACTTGTAACCCCTCACAGTAGATTAAGCAAGAAAGACCCCCATGAGGAATCTATAAATAAAGGAGAGAGAATCACTTGATCATCATGGATTTGGATTGAATTATCTCTGTTTTCTTTGAGCTGAGGCTCTGAAGGTTTTAACATCCCTTTTTCCTTTGTCTAGTTTCAGTAGAGGCGATCCCACCTTAGCTAGTCTCTACTGATTTTGGTGGTGAGAGATTCCACCCTAGTCAGCCATCTGTTCATGAATTTTCTGGTATTCGGTGACTCTTACCATCCCATCTGAAGTCTGAGGCTTTTTGAAGCAGCGAAGGTGCAGAACGAGGGTCAAATTGAAGTTCACTCTCTTTTTGAGGTCAGCAAAGTTGATCTGAGCACTGCAGCTGCAGGAAGTTAAGTGAGGGTTTGTCATTCCAGAAGAAAAGGGAAATCACAGGTTACTTTCCTACACGTGCGTTGAGTAACGGACTATTACTGAGGAAGCAACTGGTGAGTTAGAAGGCCACGCTGTATTGAGCAGTTTTCTTAAACTACTATTAATCTTATAAGTTGATTAGTGGACAGATTGGTTGAGTAGGGTTAGCCTACTATTGCAATCATATTTAAACTACCACTGCTTGAATTGAAAGATTGCCACTGTTATGAAGGCTATACAACCAGGGTTTCTGGTGTAATCCCCTCACATTAGATTAAGCAAGAAAGACCCCCATGAAGAATCTATAAATAAAGGAGAGAGAATCACTTGATCATCATGGATTTGGATTGAATTATCTCTGTTTTCTTTGAGCTGAGGCTCTGAAGGTTTTAACATCCCTTTTTCCTTCGTCTGGTTTCATTAGAGGCGATCCCACCTTAGCCAGTCTCTACTGATTTCGGTGGTGAAAGATTCCACCCTAGTTTCTTAAACTACTATTAATCTTATAAGTTGATTAGTGGACAAATTGGTTGAGTAGGGTTAGACTACTATTGCAATCATATTTAAACTACCACTGCTTGAATTGAAAGATTGCCACTGTTATGAAGGCTATACAACCAGGGTTTCTGGTGTAATAGCCCAGGAGCAAGTTGTTGAATTGGAATTAATGTGAACTATTGAAGTTTGTGAAAACCCTACTGTTGTTGACTACATGGATGTTTTCTCTTTATCTGTTTAAACTTTGAAAAGGTGATGTGCAAATTAGTCAATTTATTTTGTGAATTTATAAACCCTAAGGGCAAAATCCCCTAGGGACATTACAAATTATAGTACATGGCAGTTGACATCTATTTGAAGGACAATAAGAAGGTCCTTAAGAGAGATGGAGCTCAATGGTCATAGTAATTAACATATTTCCTAAGAAGAACACCCTTAGCTTTAAGGTGGGTTTTGATATCAACTCACAACATTCGATGGAAAGCATCTAAAGAAGATTGAACACCATTTAAGGTCCAATTACATCTCTTTCTTACTGATGCTTACAGCTGCCATCATTTTCTTCCTGAAATTTCTAGGTTGCTGGAGTGATTTTCTTCCAGAGGCTGACGTTCTTCAGGAATCTTATTGTTCATCTTTCAACCACAAATTATGCTATTGTTTATTTGTGTCTGTATATTTGTTCCTCAAAATAAAAGATGAATTGTGCTACCATTTTGAAATGCAAGCTTTTTGCAAGTGCCACAAGATCCTTGTTGATGACATAACGTGCCTTTTTCAATGTTTTCCTGCATCTTCAAAGATTTGATCTTGTTTGTGTTGGCAGGCATATCCATTTCAATTTTTCTCATTTTGTATGTTTCATTTTACCTTACAATTGAGAAGATGGTCGTAGGGTTTCTTGTTCTATTATGGCAATGTTGTATACAATTGTTCCTGTATTATTCCGTTTACAGGCAATAGAGAATGGTATTGGCTATGGAGGATGGCTACATGGAGAGGCGGTTGCTGCAGGAACGGTAAAGCAAGCACAACCCAATTTTGATTCATTTCTATTGGAGTTCATTTGAAGATATTTCCAAATAATAACAAATATGTTTTACTTTTGCAGGTTATGGCAGCAGACATGTCATATCGCCTTGGATGGATTGATGACACTTTGCCAAAGCGAATAGTTAAGTTGCTTAAGCAAGCTAAGCTTCCTATTGCTCCACCTGCGGAAATGACTGTAGACAAATTCAAAAGTATTATGGCGGTAAGCACTTTCGAAACAAATATTGTTGCTACCTTTTCTGCAAGTGATTATAAGATTTTTGTTAGGTGGATAGTCGGAGTCTAACTAGAAGTGCCTTTTGTTTGTCTACAGGTAGATAAAAAGGTGGCAGATGGTTTACTAAGACTTATATTGCTCAAAGGACCACTTGGTAACTGTGTCTTTACAGGAGATTATGATCGAAAGACACTTGATGATACACTCCGTGCCTTCTGTCATTCATGACTTTATATGAACACTTGGGTTACTGCACATACAATTGAGCCAGCATAATTGCCATTCCAACAAGTTGGTGTGCATTATCAGGATTAGAAGTTTACCTATTTTCAAAGTGTTTAGCACTTTGAAAGTAGTTGCCTTCCGTTTTCACGGGACTGCAAAAGTCTACTCAATAGACCATGGTATAGTGAATGGGAGAAATTCATAAACAAGATACTGTATTCTTAAATTTCCAAGATTTCACCATCCTTGCAAAAATGGTTATCTATTTTTGTTATCTTGTAATTGTACAAGAATTGTATAATTGTTTTCATTCCTGGCAGTGGTACACCTCTTCAAGTGTCATCATTTATTAGAACTATCCAAGCATCTGGTCTTCCGAATTTGTTACATTACAATCAAATTATTGTACTTTTGTAGTTAAAATTATACTTATATTAAGAGCTTCTTGCGTAGAATCCTGCAAGGATTGACATCAATCTTGTTCCATACCCCCCTTAGCTTTCCTCCCTACTGTATCTACAGTTCTTTTCTTTTATTATCAGGTACAATTTTATTTCTTATGAAAAAAGAAACTGTTACATTGGTTTTTCTGTGATCCACCTGTTGAAGTTGTAACTAGGTCCGGTCGTCATAATAAAAATCGATCATTGATGTATTTATTATATTTATATTTTTGTCAAAGCATGTTCTTCATGCTTAGAGTCAAACAAGTCAAAAGAAAAATTTATTTGAGCCATGTCCCATTTGGACATTTGTAAGAAAAATAATTTGAATTTTATTTTTGAGCCATAAATCCACAAGATGACCAAGTCGGCCTAGTGGCACCTATTCGACCCTCTTGGACAGCTATATATAGGAGACAGTTCGACTTCTTGGAGAGCTCATTCATTCAACACATCACATAGTATCTTCTGCACCTAACAAAGAAGAAAGAAGGCCAAAGTCAAAGGAGAGAGAAGGAAGTCAAGACACAAGAAGAAAATCAAAGTTTCTGCCCTATTGCAGCTCACATGTGTGACGAAATTTCTGTGGAAAGGGGCCGAATTTTCTCAGGTAATTGCAAGCCAAAATTTGGCCTCTACTGCAGGACCGAAATTTTGAGTTTGACCAGATTTTGAAGAAGTTTGACCAGCGTTGACTTTGATGTTTGGAGACTTGGAGGAGGGTTTGACTTGGTATCTTTGTGGCAGTTTGGTCTTGGTATTGGATATCTCTCATTGTGATCTGATTCTATAAGAGAAGGATTGTTGGGTTTTCCCCTTGTGGGTTTTGCCCTAGCCTTTGGCCTAATTTCTGCCGTCTCTTGTCTCATTGTGATCTTTATGTTTTGAACTTTTGTATAATTGCTCAATGAAGAAGACATAAGAAGTAATAAGAACACATCTAATATTCACATGTAATTATTAAGAAGAGGAATTAAGTGTTAAATAACATTGCACTTGGTTTCTCAACATGGTATCAGAGCTAAGGTGAAGGAAGGAAGCTTGAAGGTCACAAATTGTTGGTCCTCTTGATTGAAGACATCTTTGTAGCAACTCTCTCTCTCTTCCAATGGCCAAGCATACAAAAGGTCTCAATGCTCTAAGGATTCTCCTTGAATCCATGAAAGGATATATCACCACTTTTGTTTAAAAACTATCTAGGGAAGTCGAGAATGGAAGTCTCTACTCTACTCTCACAAGTTCAAATGAAGATGACAACACATGCATAATCGATAGTGGAGATTCAAGGCATATGATAGGTGGACATTGACAGCTCGACACTCTATCAAAATGAAGCTCCTCTCACAAGGTCGAACTTGAAGACAAAAATAGCTATCCAGTTAAAGGCATTGGATCTACCTCCGTTGAGTTGGAATTTGGTGGGAACATTCATCTCAACAACATCCTCTATGTTCCAGGTTTGAAAAAGAATTTATTTTCTATTTCTTGTTTAGAAGATAAGGGAGACATGATAACATTTATTGATGGAAATGTGGTTGCTTGGGCTGAGGGATCGAGTATAGACAGTGCTAAAACTATTGGGATTCGTGAGGGGAGGTTGTATAGACTGCTAGCTACTCCTCAAGCTTTAGTACACACTGACATCAGTCCATGTGAATTATGGGACAAAAGATATGACCATCTTCATTACAAGATATTGCCATCCTTGAGTCAAATGGTTACAGGTATGCCCCAATTGAAAGAAGAACATGAAGGAGTTTGTAAAGGGTGTGCTCTTGGCAAAAATGTGAGAAAACCCTTTCCTAGCAGTGGCTCAAGATCCAAGGAAATCTTGGACCTAATCCACTTTGATGTGTGTGGCCCAATGTCTGAAAAATCACTTGGTCGTTATTTATACTATGTAACATTTATTGATGATTATTCTAGAAAGACTTAGATCTTTTTCTTGAAGTCTAAAGATGAAGTGTTCGACAAGTTTGAAGAGTTCAAGGCCGAAGTTAAGAATATGATAGAAAAGAAGATCAAGACCTTGAGATCTGATAATGGAGGTGAATACACATCTAAACAACTTGTAGCCTTTTTCAAAGAATTTGGGATTAAGGAGTTGATAGTTCTATATAATCCCCAACATAATGGTGTAGCTGAAAGGAAGAATCAATCTATTGAAGAATGTGTAAGAGCCATGATACATGATCA
Organism: Pinus taeda; assembly: GCA_000404065.3. Classification (NCBI taxonomy): domain Eukaryota; kingdom Viridiplantae; phylum Streptophyta; class Pinopsida; order Pinales; family Pinaceae; genus Pinus; species Pinus taeda. Next base: position 46,395 of record APFE031466050.1, on the reverse strand, counting down.
AGATCTTCCCAAATACTTATGGGAGAAACCTCCATGACCGCATTTCACATTCAAAGTAGAAGTCCTCACATAATTTGTAGTGACATAACTTCGGAGGAAGCTTTTGTTGGAAAGAAGCCTAATGTTGATCACCTCAGAATCTTTGGATGTCCAGTCTACATTCATATTCCCAACGACAAGAGAAAGAAATTGGATAGTGCAGGCATGAAGGGAATTTCTATTAGCTATAGCAACTCATCTAAAGCATACAAAATCTACATCAAAGAACAACGTCGTATTGAAGTAAATAGAGATGTCACATTTGACGAAAGCATTGCATACAAGAATTCCAAAGATATTCCCATTGACTATGATGAAGAAGGACTTGTCTTTCACAATGAAGATAGTCCAAGGCAAATCAATTCTCTAGAACCCTTAGTTGATCATCATGAAGAACCAGAAGGACCAAGCGAACCTATAGAACTTGTCATCATTTCAGAAACTAGAAAGAGATTTGCTTGACTTGGAACAACTTTACAAAAAGCTAAAGTACATACAACCCCAAGAGGAACATTAAGAGAAAGCAAGAGATCCAAAATGTACTCTAGATATACAACATTTATGACTAAACTCATTGACTCAAAACCTTTTACTTATGAAAAGGTTGTTGAACGAGTATGGAAGAATGCAATGATGGAAGAAGACCGATAATAATGAAGAATGGTGTTTGGGAAATAGTTCCTAGAATGACGGGAAAATCTGTTGACTTCCAAGTGGGTTTATAAGATTAAGCATTCAGCTGATGGGAGCATTGACAAATATAAGGCAAGATTTGTGGCTAGAGGATTCTCTCAACAAGAGGGAGTTGACTATGATGAAATTTTTGCTCCTACAACCAAATATACAACAAATAGAACTCTTATCTATGTTGCAACTTCTATGGGATGGAATGTACATCAAATGGATGTGAAGATTGCTTGTCTCAATGGCACAATTGATGATGAAGTTTACATTGAACAACTGCAAGGATTTGATGTCCATGGGAAGGAATCCCATGTTTGTAGATTAAAGAAATCTCTATATGGCTTAAAGCAAGCCCCTAGAGCATGGTATGCTCATTTGGATGCCTATTTAATAAGGCTTGGTTTCGTCAAATGCACTGCAGATCCGATCTCGACATCAAGGAAATAAAGAATGAACCAATGATCATATTGCTATACGTGGATGACTTATTAATAACATGTGTGGAGCATCTTGTTTGTCAATTCAAGAAGGAACTAGTAACTAAATTCAACATGAAGGGTCTTGGATTAATGCACTATTACTTGGGACTTAAAAGTTTTGGAGAAACCTGGCAAAATCTTTCTTGGTCAAGGTAAATATGTGATCAAGTTTCTACATAAATTTGGGATGATGGATTGTAAACCAACAGCAACACCAATGATCACTGATTTGAAGAAGTTGAGAAGTTCAAATTCAAATCTTATTGATCGATCATCATACCGACAACATATTGGTTTTCTAATGTATTTAATGAACACTCGACCATATATATGTTTTGCTATTTATACTCTAAGTCAGTTTCAGATGGAGCCTAAAACTGATCATTGGATAGTAGCGAGACACATCTTGAGATATCTTTGTGGAACCATACATCATTGTTTAAGATATGTTGTAGGAAATGAGATTCGATTATTTGGTTACACTGATTTTGATTGGGTGGGCAGTGTTGATGATGGCGAAAGTACTACTGGTGGTTGTTTTTGTTTAGGATTCGCTATGGTTTCTTGGATAAGTAGAAAACGAGATTCGGTTGCACTAAGTACTGTTGAAGTTGAATATATGGCAGCAAGTGAAGTTAGTCGTGAAGCAATTTGGCTCCGTAAATTGCTTGCTGATTTGTTTGAAGGAGTATTGGATTAGACCATATTATTTTGTGATAATCAAAGTTGCATAAAGTTGTGAGAGAACCTAGTCTTTCATGCAAGGTCGAAGCACATTATGAATAAGTATCACTACATTCAAAGCATGGTGTAGGATGGAGCCGTGAAGCTACAATATATCTCCACTGACTAACAGGTAGCCGATGTATTGACAAAGTCCCTTCCTAAGGGAAAGCATGAGTATTTTTGAAACAAGCTTGGGTTTGTAGATATCTCCTCCCAAATTGAGAGGGAGTGAGGATGGACACCTTGTTCTCCATGTGTCATGTACTATGGCCAAGACAAACAGTGGTAAGTCTAGCACATATACACAGATAGGGAGAATGGTAGATTGGATAAGCATCATGGACTGACATTCATGAGTCATGTCCTGTGACCAGGACTAACAGCTGTAAGTTATGTACATTGATTTGGTATGAGAATGGTCCAAAGGACCGACATTTCCTTGTGTCAAGTATTGTGACAACGAATTAGGAAATGGTCTTGTGGAGGACATACGTTGGTGAACATAGGTGGAGTATGTGCCTTAGAGAGGCGGTTGTGGTGTCCTATTGAATGCCTCCCAACATTGTGCTCTGATCTAGTGGAGAGATAAAGCTTCCTTGTCAAGGCCTTGGACAATGTTGGTCATGATGTTTACGACGATGCTTATCAATTTGGATCCTTTCTGATATGAATATTTCAACTTGAGATTATCCTGTTGAGTCATTATGAATACCTTCCTAGTTAAGAAGGGAGTGTTGAATTGTAACTAGGTTTGGTCTTCATAATATAAATCTATAATTGATGTATTTATTATATATATATTTTTGTCAAAGGATGTTCTTCATGCTTAGAGTCAAAAAAGTAAAGAAAAATTTATCTGCGTCATGTCCCATTTGGACATTTTGTAAGAAAAAAATTTGAATTTTATTTTTGAGTCATAAGCATACAAGATGACCAAGTCAGCCCTCCTTGGACAAGTTGGCCTAGTGGCACCTATTCAATCCCCCTGGACAACTGTATATAAGAGACAGTTCGACCTCTTGGAGAGCTCATTCATTCAACACATCACATAGTATCTTCTGCACCTAACAAAGAAGAAAGAAGGTAGAAGTCAAAGGAGAGAGAAGGAAGTCAAGACAAAAGAAGAAAATCAAAGTTTCTACCCTACTGCAGCTCGCACATGTGATGAAATTTCTGTGGAAAAGGGCCAAATTTTCTGAGGTAATTGCAGGCCAAAATTCAGCGTCTACCGCAGGACCAAAATTCCGAGTTTGACTAGATTTTGAAGAAGTTTGATTAGCGTTGACTTTGGCTTTTGGAGGAGACTTGGAGGAGGGTTTGACTTGATATGTTTGTAGAAGTTTGGCTTTGGTCTTGGATATCTCTCAATTTTTATCTTATTCTATTAGAGAAGGATTTTTGGGTTTGGCCTAATTTCTGGTCTCTTGTCTCATTGTGATCTTTATGTTTTGAACATTTGTGTAATTGCTTGATGAAGAAGACATAAGAAGTAATGAGAAAGCATCTAATATTCACAAGTAATTATCAAGAAGAGGAATTAAGTGTTAAACTACATTGCACTTGGTTTCTCAACACCATCTGATATAATTTAGCTTCTTAACCAGAAATTTTAACAAGAAATAAGCCCAAAGGGTAGACAGGCCATCTTCATATATCATCAAAATCAGCAACTAAAATCTAAGTGACTGATAGGAACAGTTGGCTCTGAGGCATTGCCTTGTTTCCTAGTCTTCCCCATGCAGAATCACTGTTATTTTAACCGATAGACTTGTTGCCACCTTGGGCATGTTGTCTTGAGCTAACAATGTGCTCTGAAGGTTTGGAATCCTGCATTGTTTAGCATGTGTGTAGCTCCACAGTAAACATACACAGTTGTGCATAAGAAATGGCTTTAAAGGATTCCTCGCCACTATAATTCTGTACATGTAGTCGTGCAACTCAAGAGACCAATCCTCAAGGAACCAGTTGTGGATGGACAAAGGGATGTTATATAAGCTTCCGGTTGAGGTTGTCAAAGCATGCACTTACACTACATTTCTAAATTCAGGTACAAAAGCCTTTGAGAATTCTAATTGAGGTTCCAAATGAAAGATGGTGAACGATTCTGTTTCTGCCTGTGTCCAGGAAGGTGAATGACCATTATGTTGCCATGGTTACTCTCAATTCCTAGTATTGCAGTTTCATCTGTCTTAGAATAGCTCTTGATGTAATTTAAAAGGAAACTTAAGAATAACTTCCTTCACAATGATGGGTATTCCTTTACTTCTAATACGCAGAAGAGATTCAGCAAAGATTGATTTAGTCTGACTAAAGCAAAACCATTGGTAGGTGAGGCTAGCTAACTTTTCATAATAGTCTAGCAAATTGTTGCTTGGCTTTCAAATTGTGGCCATTTCACACACATTACCCTCCAGGCTCACATGGACACATTTCTACTTTTCTTTTAATAAGAAACACACTTCGCTGTGTAATATTGATTTGTTATACATGTAGGTTGGATTTATCGCTTTTGCTATATAGAACAATCAATATTTCTTTGTGGTTCTATTTTGTCTGGTCGCTTCTCTACAGATTCTTCTTGAATTGCAGATCACCGATTTTGCGAGGTGTTTCAGCCTTCAGGCAAGTCTATCCCACAATTCAGAATTCTATCATCAATTTGCGAAGTAGATTTTTTGTGCCTTCTACACTCACAAATAAACTTTGTGGGGATCCCTTGGCTTGCAATTATTGAGACTTTCATGGCTCCACAGGTGAGTTATGTCTAGGCTTCCCGTTCGGAGTTATATTTTGCAACTTGCAATTTACTGCTTTGTCTGAAAATTATGTTAATTTTTCTTATCAATGGCCCATCCAATTTCCTGTTTTATTTTATTTTTATTCTTGGGGAGGGGGAATTCGCCCCTCCTCCGCTCTCTACTGTGTTAGCTTTCCAACAATGTCTGCAAACGCTGGAGGTTTATGATGTTGGCTTTCATTGAACTCCAGCTGTCAGCCATTCCTTGACATCTTCCAACAACCTCTAAACTTCTTCCCTTTCAATCGCAGTGAAAGATCCTTTATTCGGACCTATTATTCGGACCTATTTGCATATTCCCTGTGGTACCTAAGTCATGGTATTAGCTAATTTATGAATTCATGATGTGGTCACGTCCACTACAAAAAAAACTGATTTCTCAAATAAAGTTGTTTACTGCCTGGTCTTGTCTACTTTGTTTTGAAGTACATTGCGAACTTTTTCTTGGGCCTTCTTGGCTTCAATTGGTCTCTTAGGTTGAGTTTCAAGTCACCACCCTTGGAATATCTAGCCTAATAGCTACTTTGAAACTCCCAACAACACCTTCAGCAACTACAACATTGTTCCTAGTTATAATGTTGAAACTTGCAATTGCCCCTGGTGGTGCAAGGCAACATTGTTGTTGACATTTTTCCTATGAACCCTGAGTAGAAGTAAAGCAGAATTTAGTTGTTCAATGCAGAAATTGTGTAATTTTCTCTTTTCCAATCAAAGATAGCATCTTGTACATCTGGATGAACATTTTTCCTGTTGAAAAATCAAGAATATGGAACCTAAAGTATTATATCCAAGGTTGTTTATTTCGTATGACAAAATGGATGGGAGTTGTCTATAATGCGACTTTTTGGAGATTCCGGTGACGGAATCCGGCGGAAGAAATGAGGTTAAATCTTGATTTTTAGCAGTTAAAATGGTTTTTTAACTGCATATTTGGATTCAGCGCCCTGAAAAACCCGTGGGAGCCATTGATTGTGCAGAAACTAGCTATCAAACTTAGGATTCTAATAAATTGCTGCCGGATTTTGACCGGAAAAATCCGCCGAAAATGCTTTCAAAAAGTCGCGTTATAGACTACTGCAAATGGATGTAAACATGTAACTATATCTGTTGAAATTGTCAAATGAAAGATTCTGATGAAGTCTTTGCTTAGAGAGGTCTCTTCATTATTCAACAATGTCATCGTGTTTTATTTTCGTATTAATGTCAAAAGTCTAATATAATCTATTTATTTCCCAACGGAAGAAGAGATGTTTTACTACCAATGGAGGGAGGAATGTGTTTTAAAAACAGTTTATTAATTGCAATGTTTCAAATAGAAACCTAAATAAACCAACAGTAATGCCGTTCATTTCAAGATGTGAAGATAAATTCGTATAACTTTTCCGCCACTGTGAAAGAAAGCAAGCTGCACTGTTTCTTTCTAACAATACGATGACAGATGGACTGAGCGTGTACGTGTTAGCAGGATAATGAGCCTGGCAAACCACACAATGTATAACAGCACTGGAGAATGTTGGCGTAACTATATTTTGCGTTGAACTCGAGTTCTCATTGTTTCACAAGTCAAAGAACATATGGAGAATAATGCGTACGGCGTTTAAATTCCAGTTTGGACAATATCATTAAACCATTTATGGATAATGATGACATCTCTAATCATTAGAGACTGAATACCCACTTTGTTATATCATATACCTTTTGCTTGAATCATGGAGGGCTGCCCCCACCCGTTTCCTCAATTCCAATTATCACGGTTTTCAGTTTGGTCTATTGTTGGGCACATGTGAAGGTATAGGAAGAAGTTGAGGGTCATTACAACAGGAAAAGATCATCAAAGCAAGGCTGGCAGAGAGGGCATAAGGGTATGCTTTAGTTTGATGCCTCCAGCGATGGTCTTAATATATTGTCCAACATATGCCGGGAAAGTCGGAAATCAGCTAACATCCTTATGCCCTCATACGAAATGTGGCCCTTGATATGATCACAAGGAACTGGAGTTAGGTCAAAATACACCAACATTGCAACGTGCCTATCATGAGCGGTGTGGAGTGTTAGATTGAAGGTCAGTGAGGCATCTAAGTAAAATCCCTGGGGAGTGGTGCGGACATTACATATGAAGGTGCAGCTATATTAGCCATGGGTTTTTGAAGCTCTATCATCAATGGCATATATGTGTCGAAATCATATAAATCCCTATTAAGAAAGCGCAGACATCTGGAGTATAATGCAATCGGCTGAAAGTGTAGTCTTTGGCAAGCCAAAAATAGTGAACACATAATTAGCCTTGTTAGATGGAATATATTAAAAATGTTTTTTTATTCAATCCTATAGTTTCGGTAAATGCACACATAACTTGATTTGAGAGAGTTGCTCGAAGCATGGCCTGTGTTTCTCCCAACTGAAGATACTCTTTTCAGACAGAATTCCATGACGCGATGGATTGTTATCCACAACCCTAAAAAATTGAATTGAAATCTGATGCAGTTCTATTTTGAAATGAAATCCGAGGCCATTCTATTGGGCTCCCTGCAAAGCTCTGTTAACCCTAGGTGTCATGCGTGCACATATGGGGCTCATAACCCCTTTGGAATACGACTTTAAACAACGATGATTATATTGCAAATGAGTGTTGATTACATTTAGGCACATGCCCTCTTTCGTGGCTTCATTCAATGCAACACTTTTATAATGAAATGTCACGAGATGAAGATGAGTTTGAGAAATACACCGACAACAACGCAATTGAGCGAGCATCAGATAGGTTTAAGATTGCAATTGTAGAGTTAACTTGCTTACATGTAGAATAATGGAAATCTCCTCGAAATTATGCAAGGAACAGCGGGGGGTGGCTGGGGCTGGGGCTGGGGCAGGGGAAGTTAAGATATAGAACTTGGCTTTGATGAATGCTTTTGAAGAAAAAGATGGTTTTAAAAAACGGACAAATCTAGTCTGTTCTATTCCATGAGGAAGCATGTTTTTTGATCCAGTCACTACAATCACAAAGGGGATGATCTGGAATTATTAATTCCAAGAGTTCTTGTGCAAGAGTGCTTGTGCAACTGGAGGGTTAATATCTAATGAGATTTCATCACATTGTCTCATTTGAGATACATCTAGACAATAAATGGAAGTACTATCTTTTAAGGAAGTAGCTTGCTAGATGGTAGCCTGGAGAGCCTTTCTCCTTTTCCCCTTGTTCTTGAATTTGTTGTAATTTGTAGTTTTTAAGAAATAAAAAATAAAAGAAAAGAGAATAAAAAGAAGTTAAAAGAAAGAAATAAAAGGGATAGAAAAATAAATAAAAAATAAAAATCCAATAAAAGTGCATACGTTGAAATGCTAACCATCATATTTTATTCTATTTTGTATTTTTTAAGATTAAATATATTTGATGTCACTGCTACTCGTCAACATTTAACGAAGGCACAATAATAAACGATGGAGATTGGGCCCACCCGGATCAATGACCCCTGATTAATAGCGGGACCTCCCGCATCCTCGAACACTAAGGGGGAGGGGGAGGGAGGGGTCTGCAAAGCGGATTTCATATATCCCCCTTTCTCTGCATGGAAGCCCCACAATAATTGTGGCCCCCCTCCACTCAATACCATTTACCATGTTAAACCTTTGCAAACCACTCCCGCATTCATATTTCTCGCCATCCACACTTTCCGCTATTTTCATCCCGTGCCAACATCACACTACATTTAACTACTGCTATCCCTTCCCGCTAAATTTGAACATGATCGCTACTCGCTCATATCTCTCGCCAATGTTCATTTGCATTAAATACCGCGCCAATAACAGTTAAATTAACAAAATACCGTTATCAATGCTTAATGAACTCTATTATATTTTTCAAATCGGTCATTTGCCAATTCTACCTGTCATTGCAATTCACAGAATGCCGCTGTAAGTAGAATCCCTACAGACATTGACCACCTATAGTCATCATTTCCGGTAACTCTCTCTAAATTTTCTCAATAATTTTGTTTTCCTAATGGGTTCCCATAAAGAAAAATCGAAAGTCCCTGTAGATAGTTCTCTATTGCCCTCTATTATTAATTTGGACAAATTCCCACTAGTTGACACCCAGTTTCAAATTGTAAAGTGAAGCGAACGAAATTCATTCTTTAGTTTAAATACTTCAGAAGACTTGGAATATATAAATCTCCATTGAAAAATACAAGAATATATATTAAAATGTATGAATGATAATGATGTTACAAATGAGAGTGAGGGACTTGCTTATATACTAGGCAATCCCTTTTCATGGAAGGTCATATCCTATTTAGACATGCCTCTTCAGTATTAATTACTAATTAACTAATCATTATTAGAGTTATCTTCATTATTTATATATATTTTATTCGTAACATTGCCTTCTTCCTCAAAAAACTTTGTCCTCAAAGCTTGTTGATGCAAAAGGCTTGATCTCTTTTTCGGTTTCAAATGTCTTATCATTTCGGCACTGTCATCTTCATTGATACAAGTTGATATGATCTTTTAAGTGACAAACAAAATTGTCGCACTGAGAAGGGATCAAACCATCCTAGATTAATCTTCTGTGCAATATTTTGATCATTGATATTTTGTAACGAATTGTCATCATATGATTGGATTGAAGTTACATCAATATTCCTTGGAACATCAGTTTGTTGTTTCTATTCTAAATGGTTTCGATACGTAGCTTGGTTCAGTTGTCTACTCATGATTCAGATGTCGATAAAGGATTTTTTTGGTTTGACTTTCTCTTATTAGGTATGTGGAAATTTTTGATTTCCTTCTAGTACTACGGTTGATGAGTTAGGTACACAATCTTTGTTTGGAATTGGGCGGCGGGAGGAGGAGGGGCAGGTCCGCAAAGCGGATTTCATATATCCTGCTTTTTCTACGTGGAAGCCCCACAATAATTGTGGCCCCCCTCCGCTCAATACCATTTACCGTGTTACCCCTTTGCAAACCACTCTCCTACATTCATATTTCCTGTCATCCACACTTTCCGCTATTTTCATCCCTTGCCAACATCTCGCTACATTTAACTACTGTTACCCTTCCCCGCTAAATTTGAACATGACTGTTGCTTGCTCATATCTTTTGCCAACGTTCATCTGCATTAAATACCCCACGCTAATAATGGTTAAATTAACAAAATACCGTTATCAGTGCCTAATAAACTCTGTTATCTTTTCCAAATCGGTAATTTGCCAATTCTGCCTATCATTGCAATTCACAAAATGCCACTGCAAGCATAATCCTTACAGACAACGACCTCCTATCATCATCATTTCCGATAACTCTTTCTCTAATTTTTCTCAGTAATTTTGTTTTCCTAATGGCTTATCGTAAAGAAAAATCGAAAGTCCCTGTAGATAATCCTCTGTTGCTCCCTATTATTAATTTGGATGAACTCCCACTAGTTGACACCTAGTTTAAAATTGTAGAGAAGCGAAAAAAATTCGTTTTTAAGTTTAAATACTCTAGAAGACTTGGAATATGTAAATCTCCATTGAAAAATACAAGAATATATATTAAAATGTATGAATGATAATGATGTTACAAATGAGAGTGAGGGGCCTGCGTATATACTAGGCAGTGCATCTTCATGGAAGGTCATGTCCCATTAGACATGCCTTTTCAGTACTAATTACTAATTAACTAATTATTATTACAATTATCCTCATTATTTATATTTATATATATTTTATTCATAACATTGCCTTCTTCAAAAAAGTTTTGTCTTTAAAGCTTGTTGATGCAAAAGGCTAGCTCTCTTTTTCGGTTTCAAATGTCTTCTCATCTCGACACTATCATCTTTGTTGATACAAGTTGATATGATTTTCTTAATGACAAACAAAATTGTTGCACTAAGAAGGGATTAGACCATTCTAGATTAATCTTCTGTGCGATATTTTGATCACTGAAATTTTGTAACGAATTGTCATCATATGACTAGATTGAGGTTACATCAATATCCCTTGGAATATCAGTTTGTTGTTTCTATTCTGAATGGTTCCGATACGTAGCTTGGTTGAGTTGTCTACTCATGATTCAGAGGTCGATAGGGAATTTTTTTGGTTTGACTTTCCCTTATTAGGTATGTGGAAATTTTTTTAGTTCCTTATGGTACTATGGTTGTTGAGTTAGGTACACAATCTTCGTTTGGAATTTTCATCATTTGGATTGTAACATCTGAGTGTGTTTTTCCTTCAACTGATTGATTCTCTTCTTGAGTTCTGCTATTCACTGGTTCAATATTTGTTTCTTTGTCTTCAATTGAGGATGTGACGACTGGTGACATCGATACTTCCTGTTGAATACAATGTTCTAACTTGTCTTTTAACGACTTCTTGTCCTTATTAAGTTTTTTAATTTGTGTTATTAATTTTTCGTTATGATTCTTAAGTCGCAAGACTTCTTCATTTCTATTAGCAGTGATTTTGTAATTTCATTTTGCATATTTTGTAATACATTTTTATGTTCTTGAAAAATTACTTTTGAAATATCTCAGAGGTATTCTGGGGTTACTGAATTTGGCTTCACCTTGACAACTTGTAGTGTTATTTTTTTTCTTTTTTCTTTTTGTAAAAATATATTAAAAACTTATTTTTCGTATTCAAGATGAAGGAACTAAGGGTTTCCATCTAGGGTGAATCTAAAATAATGTCACCTTGATCATTCCAAATGGATTGGACAAAGAATTGCGCTATCAAAGTATAATCGCCAATGTTTAATTGTAATTCGATTATGTCATATTGTTTTCCACTGAAGCAGTGTAATTTTTCAATTATATTTGACTCCGGAATCACCAATTGGTTAGCAAGGTTAGAGTTTATATAATTTTTCCCTTCAGTGGGAGAGAGAAATAATATCTTTTCTTGCAAGAGTCCCTTTAATTTTGAATAGCACTGAAGCAGCGCAACGTGAGGTTCCTAAAAATCTCCCTTTTTTCAATTTTGAATTAGATGTCATTTTTCTTTGTCAAGATAAACTTACTTCAAATTCCTCCAATACCCTGTTCTCTTCCTCAAATATCTCCAATATTTCAAAATATCCCTTTTAATAATTTTTTCCACATATATATATTAATTATAATAAATGCGATTATCTCCAATAATTATATTTAGGTATATTTTCTTTCCTATATACATATAATTTTTAATATCTTTTAGTTTTTTTTTTCGTGTTTTTTATTTATTTTGTCTTTTCCATTTTTATTTTTTTCAATATCCTTATTGACCTCTTGACTTTTTTTATTTTTATTTTTATTTACTTTTTCTCATTATCTTGAAATATTAGATGAAAAACGTATTACAAAACTGAGACCTTTCGCAATTCCATCACGCAACCGCGACTTCTCACCATAAGACCAAGATTAATTGGTTGTGTATGGTGTGGATTTAGAAAACGCCCACGGCTATTTCTCTTGATCTGGACACGCTGACAGAGATGGTGATGGATACAAAGGGATGTTCTATATTTCTTTTTTTTTAAATGGCCAAGGGCCACTTAGTGAAAATGGAGAAACTCCAACTTATTTAGCGAAACGCTTCAGTTGCGACGACAACAAGGTTGACGAAGGCTTTAATGGCCAATGTTCTGGATCAAAGAACTTGGCTCTATGCAATAGTGAAGCAACCAAAGTTCATTCTTCAATTTAAATACACCAAAAGACTTGGAATATGTAAATCTCCATTGAAAGATACAAGAATATATATTAAAATGTATGAATGATAATGATGTTACAAATGAGAGAGGGCTCTGCTTATATACTAGGCAGTGCCTCTTCATGGAAGGTCATGTCCCATTTAGACATGCTTCTTCAGTACTAATTACTAATTAACTAATCACTATTTCAATTATCCTCATTATTTATACTTATATTATTTATATACATTTTATTCGTAACATAGAGACCAATTGTGAATAAGATATGTACGAACTTCACAATTGGGCATTTCAAAACTATGAAGATGCTAGTGATGAGTTCTTTTTTTGGGAATCCCTACTACCCCAGTTTTGTTTCCCTCAAACTCATCATTTTCCAGAATTTGTAGCATGGTGTGGAGCCCGATATATTTTTAGCCAAAGCGCTGTAATTGCTCAGAACAATGAAACTCTTTTCCATATAACAACTAAGTCAATTTTCCAAGCCCTCTAGCTAAACCCTCAAGAGCCTTTACACCCTTTTACTTTTGATAGTCTAATGGAAATCTATCAAAAAATTTATTTCTCACAGAGAGTTCACATATTTGAGTCATTTTTACGAGAAAACTCAGAATTACCTAGAACCAACCCAACTTATCCCTCTGCAATGTTTCCTGAGATGTCTAGGAAAGTTATCTCCTTAATGTCTTGTCTATTAGGATATCCCAATGATTAGTGGGTTGATGAAGTCATTTTGGGCTTTTTATCACTGTTTTCTTTTGGTAAAAAACCTTCAATTATGTTCAACTACTGTCATTTTCTTTCCAATATAATTCACGACAATTTTTAAAGTTCAATGTTGAAGGATCATTTAGCATCAATTAGTGTTGATTTACTTGGTCTTATATCATTAACCAGAAACATGCAACTTTCCTTTACAAAATCTGGATGTTGAAGTTAAACATCAGTGAGTGATCCATTGGACATATTTGATAAGGAAAACGTCTGAAGAGTTTTCTTTCAGTGATTGTGTTAATCAATTCTTGTATATAGCTACTTGTTTGTTAAACAATGATGCAGCTCCTAGGGTTTCAACAGAGATCAAGAAAATTTTGAATTTGAGTGAGTAGACTAAGGTTGGACACTGGTATTTATACTAGAATTTCATTGAATTCAAGATTTATGGCGGTGAGCTTCAACCATACAAATTGCCAGTGTTCCTCCCCATGAGGATTTTTTGCACTTGAGTACATTAGACAAATGATGAACATTGATGAGGTTCATTTTGTTTCTAGAAAACAAAAAGCTTAGTTTAAATTAAAAATGCAGGTTGGTCCATTCATAGTCAACACTATAGCTGCATAGACAGAAGTCAATGACTTATTGAGTCAGATGAAGTTTAAAATAAGTTTTAGTTGGCCATATGATCCATTAAGAGTAATCTCATAAATGAGAATTGCTCAGAAATCTACACCATATATGCACGTGGCAAAATATGAAATTGAGCAATATGCCAACAAGGAAGAATGGACAAAGAATACATTGCAGGAGATTGAAGAGCCAGTTTCCACTTAAACAACATTGGAA
>APFE031466050.1:0-26664 GCA_000404065.3 Pinus taeda | reverse complement strand
AAATGAACAATTCTTGGATGATACAAATGAAAAGACCTCCTTTCTATATATAGGAGTCTAAGGGGTCATAACATAACCAGAGCCGACATAACAATAATAATGTAAGGGCACAATAATAATAATAGTGGGCTTCTATGGGGCACAATAGTAACAATATGGGCACTACATGGGTACATCAATATAATAAGTGGTTTGTACTAATAACAATAAGGGGTGACACTAGTAGTATAGGGGTCTAACAATCTTTAGTAGGGTCAAAGTTACAGAAATCAACATTTAAAGTATTCAAAATGAGGAAAACTATAAATCTTGAAGAAGAATCTTCAGAAGCTCAAACTTCTGAAGACCTTACTACAGTGGTACTATCAACACAATCTCCTTTTCATTACAACAAATTCCTGAAACCATATTGGATTCTCCTTATTCTCTTTCTTCTCCAAAACAACAAGGTATTTTTGCAAAGTTCTTAGAAATGAAGAAGAAAAATGAGGCCCTAAAGACTTCGACATATGCAGAATTCTGGAAGTAGCATTCCAGAACGCAGACTAGATTACTTTTTTCCTTTGACAGTGGAAAATGTCAGTTCCAATTAGCATTCTTGGAACCAAAAGTCACTGTGCCTAAAAGTGTTGAAGATTATAAAACTTCTGTGTTTTCATTTGACACCAAGCAAATTCATCCTATTGATCAGATTGACCTTCATAAGCAAGCAAGAGAAATGATATATTCATCTTTGACAAGTTCTGCCATGACAAATTCTAAGCTACATGTTTAGCTGAATAACATTCATTCCCAATTAAAATTAGAAAAGATGTCATCTCTATGAAGCGACAAAGGCTTATAGTATTTTTGCTTTAAATGTAAAATACACGAAAGGTATTTGTAATAATAATTTATTAATATATATAAAATGTATAAGGATGTTGAATGTTACAATGAGGGTCTACATATATGCCTAGGCATGTGCCCTTTGATGATTGGCCATGTCTTTTTAGACATGCATTTTCATTAAACTAATGAATTATTAAAATAATCACTACTTTGATTATTATTTACATTTACATTTTTTTATTTTATTTGTTATGAATTATATTCATAACATTGCCTCTTTCTTCAAAAAAATTTGTCCTCAAAGCTTACTTGACGACAATTTCTTCCATGTTGCCTACTCTTTCTAGCGTGTGTAAGTGGAACTGTTGAGCTTAATTCCATTTTTCCTCTCGCCCTTTTTTTTAAAATTATTATTATTATTATTTTAAATAATATAAGATTATTATTATTATAAAATCACTTTATAAAGTTATTTTTTAAAACAATAATTTGTACTATATATTTATTATGATATATTATTGGTTTAAATATGTCACAGCCCGATCCACAGATAACTGGTGGCATTGTATAGCTATTCAACAGGGGAGCAGAACTAGTGGAGATCACGACAGTTGGCTACGTGGCTTGACGATTGGTTGTGCGACTTGATGGGTAACAAAACTAGTGCTGACAGCCATATCGGGGAAGGCAGTGGTGCGGGCCAGGAGGGACGACTGTTCTTATGAATGCTGTGGACGAGGCAACGTCAAGGGAGGGAATGACATGCCACGATGGAGTTGCAGCGGAGGGTTGGGTGAGAGTCAATGTAATCTGTGGACAAAACAAAATGGCTCATGGCAATCTCAATACATCTAAAGAGGAGAATATCCAAACCCCCGAACCCGATGACTGTAGAAACAATGCCCATTGATTTAAAAGACACAGTGTATCAAAACACCTAGTCGACCGTAGTTTACCCGCATAATTTTAAGGGTCAACGAAAGTTAGTCTTAGGGACGTGGCTATGATCAGGTGTCGACGATATCATGGATACAAATGACAATAACTTGATTTTGTTGCTCCCGTGATGGAGGAATATGGGTCTGTATATTTGCTTGTGTTGGTTGTGCCCTTAGCTGCAGTTATGGATAGGATTGCGGTTGTTGTTGTATGTATGGCACTTTTTCCCTCTGCTATTGTTGGGGTGAAGGAACATTTATCATACTAGGCCTAGACCTTGGTGAATTGACATACTGCATGGGCGATGCAGTTGTATTCTCAGTAGATGTTCCCCCATTCCATGCCATAGGTGATGCAACAGATCTTCCAATAGGTTGTGTTGCTGAAATAGAGTGTGAAGCCCCCAGATTTGTGACTACAATGGAAGGTGATGCCGAAGAAGGATTTTTTGGATGCAATGCACTAGTGGCCTCTGCAAATATGGTATTACCAAATCATACTCCAAATGTGGTGGAAGGATAGTTGGTTCTATTCGTTGATCTATTGAAAATATTAATACTTCACCCTAGTTTGCAGATGCTCGCAAAAGTTTCTCTTGCTCTTCAATTTTCGCAACATCAATCTTGTCCAATGGAGTGATGTTTCTAGGAGTATGGCAAATTCCCAATCCATAGAATTTGCAAGATTCGTTTATAGTTTTTTCAGCGCAATTGCATGTTGCACTAATTGCATTTATTCTACTCTTTAATTTCTCAACTTGCGTTAGAACTGTGAGGTTCGATAGTCCACCTAAGATTTGTTCATCTTCTTATTTCCCCATATAGTCCTCACCCACATCATCTTCATTTGAATCTATTAATTTTTTTTAGGGCGACATTGTTCTTTGCTGTGATAGTTGCATTTCATCATTAAAATATTAAGATCACCCCATATCATCATTACATTACTCAGAGCTACACCATTATACATCAACATATGCAAATATATAGAAAGAAACGACATCACCACCATCATCAATGCAACAGAACTTAGAAGGAACAATAGAAGAAAAACATGCACGCACATAGAGACATCAGAATTGGTCCAAGGCCAGAGCAAAACCCACTATGGGGAAAACGCTTGCAAATCTTCTTATTCTTAGGTCGTCATCAAATGATGCAACAAAAGAGAGTACAATGATCTATAATTTTATTTATGCAACAAAACAATAATAATATCCATGAAACAAATCTAATCATGCTAGGAATCAGAACCCTCATACTGATGGCTGTAATGTGCTGTCACAAACTGATGTCAATTGCTGTATACCGCTGTCACTGTGTCAAACACTACTGAGCACTACTTTCACTATCAATGAGACCAATACATATGTTTGTAGTGGATACTAACAAATCAGATCTACAAATCTACAAATCTGTATAACAGTAGAGAGAAACCCAGATCTACCAGATCACTGAAGTTAACTGAAGCCAAGATGACAAACCCTAGATATGAACTCTAGTCGCTCTCATCAAAACAATTTGTGTGCGACCGAAACTCCCTGGTCGCTGTCTCAGTCACTGTATGCGAGCGACTGTGAATGTACGATTTCTCTTAGGAAGTCGTTATTCGTGCGACTGTGGCATAATACACTTACAACCCATAATCACTCCCTTACTGTTGCTGCACGAGCGATCGAGATGTCCTGGTCCCTCTCAGGACCACTCTATGTGAGTGACCGGGGACCGATACCTCTAGATATGTCTCTAAAGCCATAGCCACTCCCATAAGCCTCTATGTCAGCATCCAAGGGTATATAGTCACTCTCATAGGCTTATGTTCCAGCGTCCAGGGACCAGAATGCCCTGTTCTATGCCAGCGGCTGAGATTTAGAAGACTCTAACCCAGAGTGAACCTTTTGCCTATGATTTCAGACTCTTGAGAGAACTCCTTTCATTAAACCTGTGCGAACCAAGATAAAAGAGAAGAGAAGAGAAGATGTGTCCAAATGATCTTGAGGTATATTATATTTATAGGCTTTCCTGAGGGTTCCCCTGGGGTTAAGCTTGACCCAAGTAGTTATTCATGTGGTTAGGCCGAGCCATTCCATAATACATGTACGCATAAAATAATTCATAACTCAACTTCCGCTTGACCAAATTGGGTGATCTTTAGGTCGATTTTGGTCCTCTCAAAAAGAAGAATATAATGCAATCATTATCTCAGTCATTTGAGCTACCAAGGTTGAATTTTACTACAGTGAATAAATTAATAGATCATCATCTTGATCTATATCATTCTCATCCACATCAAGGTCAACTTCATCTGGATCATCATCTTGATCTATATCATTCTCATCCACATCAAGATCAACTTCATCTCGATCCTCATCTTGATCGATATCATTTTCATATTCATCATTATCTATTACATCTTTATTTCATTATCATCATTATGATCAAAATCTTCTTCTCCTGCTTCACCTTGTTTCGTTTATTCACCATCACTATCGTCGTCCTTTTTATGGATTTCTGCATATCCTTCCTTTAGACATGCTGTAAATTTTGCACATGATTTTTCTAATCGTTGAAACATTTCTTGAATTTTACTTAACTGCTCAATAAATTCAGGGTGAAAACTTAATGACATATTGTGTGGCAGACAACATTCAAAGACTCGCATGGCTCTGATACCATTAAATCAACAAAGCTTATAGTATTTGTGCTTTAAATGTAAAATACACTATATATATATATATATATATATATATATATATATATTTATATATATATATATATATATAGGGATGTTGAATGTTACAATGATGGCCTGCATATATACCTAGGTAGGTCCTCTTTGATGACTAACCATGTCTTTCTAGACACGCCTTTTCATTAAACTAATGACTTATTAAAATAATTGCTACTTTGATTATTATTTACATTTACTTTTATTTATTTTATGTCTCTAGAAAATGACACTAAAATCAAAGGGCTTGAAGATTAACTTATAAAATTAGGATTAGATCTTAAAGATATAAAGGTAGTTGAGTAAATAATCAAAATAAAAAATGTTGATATTCAAGCATTGAAGAAACAATTGAAGCTGCCAACAACTGAACATCCACAGGCTCAAGAAGTTATTCAGTTAGAGAAGGAGAAAGATAACATGTTATGAATGATTGTTGAACATAACATACAGATATAGAAGATGGAAGAAGAAATGGAAAAGTTAATCAAGGAAAAAGAGCTACAACTCAGTACTGGAGTAGCAACTTCTATAGTAGTGACTTCAACAACAACAATTTCTACAACAACAGTGTCCATAGCAGAGAGAAATTCCACTGATCAAAATTCAGTAGAGTAGTTGTCAAAAGTTATGGGAGACTTTTCATTAAAAGATATTGAAATTGAAAAACTTAGAACTCTAGTGGAGAAAATTCAAAATGATAAGATAAGGGTTGATAATACATATCTAGCCGAAGTTCAAAAAAAATTTAGTTTAACCAGACAGATAGAGAAATATGAAATGACTCAGTGATTGCACATACATTGGCCAAGGCAAAGGCGAAGGTTTGGATTGACATAAATTATACCATGATTGAACTCTGAACATCTATTCAAATTAACTTTGAATAGGAGGAGTTAGTGGAAAGATCAAAATCAGTCATCACGGGAATGAAAGAAGATTTGGAGCACATGCCCGGAGAAGCTAATAAAATAATTAAAGTACTAAATTCTAAAACTAAAGAAGAATTAGAAGAATTTGAATTGAGGACAGAACTGATACTATTCTAGAGGTAAGAAGAATTTTTACAAAGAAAAAATTAATGTTGCAGTGAGAGAACAAGTGTCAAAACTTGGAAGCATAGATTAAAAAGTTTCACAAAAAAATCTGTATTTTGCAGCAAAAGATACTTCTAGATCTACGACATTCTAGTGGCCAATTGATTCCACTGGAAGATTATCAATACAAATTTCACAAGATAGCAACAAACAGAACCGAATTTGCCAAAGTTAAAGGGATAATCAGTGGGAAATCATTCTTAGAAGGCCTAGAGTATGATATTTTCATTCAACATGAAGTTAACCATTTGTTCGTCACTAGGCCAAGTTTTGAAAAATACACAAAAGTGGATGAGGCATATAGTAAAGTAACAAAATTTTCTATCCTAGATGATAAAAGATGGGAAAAGTTTCTTGAACTTATCGAGTAAAATAGAATGCAAGGAATTTAGTGACCAGTCACAGGAAAAAGAGGAGCAAAAATCAGAAAATTCAGTTAAAGGCAACAATCATCAAACAAGAACCCTTAAATTGTGTGTTGATTATTCGAAAAAGTTTAGAATTGCTATTTTCTAGTTGTATTTTTGTAAATCAGAAACATTTTAAGATATTATCCCATTCTGTAATAAATTATGATTTAAATATAAGATATTTTGGAATTAAATTCTATAAGTATTTGGCAGTTTGAAGAAGTTAGCGTTGAACCCTTGTAATGAACTAGTGACATGCTTGTAATGATCAAAGATATTTTTGAACAACTTGTGTATCTATGTGAGGTTTCCTTGTTATCATTTATGTTTTTCATATTTATTTCTTTACATGTTCAAGGTTACAAAAGAGTTTAGGCAAGGCTAGATTGAATATCAATCTCTCTAAAAGCCCTTGCAAAGTTATAATTATTAAAAGAGATTAATTAACTGAACAATTTGTCTTAGTTAATTCCTCTAAATCTTTTAATTGTTCCCTTTTGTCATCTCTTGAATATGTTTTGTTTGACTGTAGAAAACTTCGACACACATCTATTGTATATGATAAATTAGATGTTCAATATGAATGTTTAACAAACTATATACTTTACTTATTTATTCTTTTCAAAATAATTCAAAAATTAATTCTGTAAGGAATGAAAATCATCCCTTTAGTTTTCTAAAAAATACTTAGAAATTAAATATATTTAAAGGTTTAATGCACTAGTCATCCATTTAAATCAAAACCTTACTTAGATGCTTTGGCACAGTTCCCTAGCCTAGCACTGTCTACAAAGATACAACATCATATTGACGCTGTTGTCGGGGAACAAAGATTGAAGTTTGTTTCCCTAGGACAACGATCACACTTGCCTCTTAACGGTGAATAAGAGGTCAATAGGCTAGAATCCTTTACCTGACGACTTTACATATTAAATATGGCTTCACGCAGGCATACCATATCTCAGTCAGATCCAAAGATTTTCTTTCCTTTATCAGATCCAAAGAGATTAGTAAGAATTGCATCCATTAGACGCAAGCTAGAAGCCTTTCTTACTGCTTCTGCCTCTGTTTTATCTGAAGTACCCCCATAATTTGACCCTTCAAAATCAACTCCAATACCTGTGGAATTATCAGATCTTCCTCTAAAAGATTTAAAACTCCTTTCTAGAGGTGTATATCTTAAAACTGCACTATTAGTTCATTAGTTTGAGGCCTTTGAACTTCCTTATTCCCATTTGGAACCTTCTGACAGGGAAGAAGATCCTAAACTTTCTCTTTCTGAATTTAAACCAGTTGATTTTAAATCTTCTATTGTACATACTTATCACTCTACTTTTGCTGAACCTGAAGAGGAGCTTAGTATTTATACTTCCTCTAGCTTTTGAGGATCTTGAAAAGGTTTTACCTGAAGTTCATAAATTGGTTATTAATCCTCAATTTTTCCTGAAACCCGAACCTTCATCACAACAATCTTCCAATAAAGTTGTTTCTCCAAACAATAAAACTCCATTACAACATCAAATGGATGGTTTCCAACCAATTGTGACAACATAGTATGCAACATTCGTTCTTCCACAAGAAGCCCAACTTCATGCCTTCCCTGATGGGTATTTGAAACATTTACCTAGATTTAATTGAGAAACTGGAAGATCACTTGGGCTGCATTTCTAGATTTTGAAAACAAAACGAATATTGAGCATGAATATGTTTATACAAGACTTTTTGTTCAATAATCATAAGGAAATGTTAGAATATGGTTAAGACAACTACAAGCTAATTCTATTAATCCATGGGTCAAACTAATCAACATTTTCAAGAATCAGTGGGGAATAAAAAATGATCCTGTTTACTACTTAACAAAATTTGAAGATTTGAGAAGGAATCCTGGTGAACCCGTTTCTGATTTCATTGAGAGATTCAATAAAATTTATAACAAGATGCCCCCAGATTGTAAACCTCCAGTTAACGTTGCGAAAGTTAGGTTTTCCAAAGCATTTGAAGATGATTTTGCTGTAATTCTTAGAGAGAGAAAATATGAAACTTTAGAAGACATGAAAACTAATGCAATTGAATTCGAAGCTAATAGGTCAACATCAAGTAAACTGAAAGCAAAGACAAAAAATGCTAAAAAGATAATGAAAGCTAGAGAGGAAAGCACCTCATCCTAAAAACTAAAGACGAAGAACATAAAACTGATGAAATAATTTCTCTACTTAGAAATCTGTCTAACAGAATCTCAAGAATGGAAACTCAACCTAGAGTAACCCAACAAGCTGAAAATATACCATAAGTTCAAAATAGAAGGTCTTTTCAACCTCAAATTTTGCAAAGACCAAATTCTAATCAACAAATTCAACCTCCCCTGATGATTTATGATCAAGACCCTGAAGAAGTTGTTCCTATTAATACAAATGATATCAATTATTTTGAAGATATATCATCCTAGAATGTTATTGTTCCAATTAGTCAAGATCAGTCTCTGATTCAAAATCAAGAAAACTCCCAAATTTCCAAGTATCAAGTGTTTTTTCCTGAATTCCTCATTGCTTAATTAAATAGAAGGTATGACTTAAGATCGAGACTAAGACTTGGTAGACTGGTCAAAAAAGTTACCTTTGATGAACCTCAAGTAAAAGTAGTCGAAACACAAACATCATCAATTCAAGCACAAAATTAGTTACAAGAATATAATACTTCTGAAAAATATGTTTCAACTGTTTTTAATGTTGAAAAAGAGTTAGAAAGAGATAAAATTCCAATTCCATTATTTGAAATCTCAAAAAATCCAGGATACCAACATCAAGTCTTTAAGTGGATTCAATATTAAAGTGTTGATGCATAGGGGGATGTCATTAGTTTACATGATGAAAAACCTTCAGTTGTTTTTGGTCCTAATTTAGATATGATTGATGAAAGTGTACCTCCTTTTTATGTCACTTTGAAAGTTCATGATTACCTTTTATACAATTGTATGTTAGATTCTGGTGCTTCCCATAATCTAATGCCTAAAGTGATCATGGATCAACTTCAATTGCAATTCACTAGACCATATCATGATCTATATACTTTTGATTTCATGAAAATACCTTGCTTGGGATTAATTAAATATTTAGTTGTAACACTTGTTCAAATCCTTGTGAAAAGTATAGTCTTGGACATAGTTGTTACAAATATTCCCCCAAAATTTGTAATGTTATCGTCAATATCTTGTTGTGCTAAGTTCAGGGGAAGTCTACACATGGACACATCTTATGCCACAATCTCACTCTATGGAGGTGAACATGTAAGACTATACAAAGAAGTAAGATTCATCAATACAATTTGTAAAACAAATCAAACAATTAATCATTCCATTTACGCAATTGATCAAAACTTTGGATGCTTTACTCTGGCTGCTAATGATCTTCCAAATTCTCAAATAAGCATTGAAGAAACTGTCAATACCCCTCACTCTTCAAACAATGACATTTGGAAAATGTATTTTGATGGGCATTTTCTAAAGATGGAGTTGGTTTTGGAGTTGTACTCATCTCCCTTGATAAGAAAAATATAACCCAATATTTTAAATTAGATTTTGAAGTCACAAACAATGTGGTAGAATATGAAGCCCTAATTTTAGGATTGGAGTTAGCTAAGAGTCTGAATGTTCATAACTTGACAGTATATGGTGATTCAAAGTTATTGTAAAACAAATTAGAAATCTCTGTCAAACTAAGCATCCTAGACTTAGATCTTATAGAAATGAAGTTTGAGATTGTGTAGATAATTATTTTCAAGCTTTTAGTATCACATCAATCCCAAGAGAAGAAAATATCCATGCCGATGCTTTGGAAATTTCTGCTAGTTCTTTCAAAATTCTTGATCCTCTGCAATTGCATTATCAAATTGAAGTAAAATACATACCTTCCAATCCTGCTAATTTGAAACACTGGAAAATTATTGAAGATGATAAGCAAATTTTTTTTTTACAAGCAATAGATGAATTTTCTACTTTACATGTTGAAGGAAAAAATATTGATGAAATAAAATCAAATGAGGATGATTCAAATTCACATTAAAAATAGAAATTACTGATCGTGATATCATTCAATTATCAAATAATTACATCCCAAAGGGGCTGTCTCAAAAACCTTATTTCTAAATTCACAACAAGAAGATGTTCATGATTGTAATATTGGTAATAATGAATAAATTAGAAATGTTAAAATTTCAACGTCATTGCCTCAAGAAATAAAAAAAATTATGTCAATCCTTTTAAACATTACATAGATGTATTTGCCCGGTCATACGAAGAATTTAAAACCTACGACACAACCATTATTGAGCATAAAATTCCTCTCAAACCAGGAGCTAAAACATTTCAACAGAAATTAAGAAGAATAAATCTAGTCTTGCTTCCAGTCATTGAGAAATAAGTAAATAAGCTATTGCATGAAAAAACAATTGTTCCCTTAAGGTATTCTGAATGGATAGCTAACCTAGTGCCTGTTAGGAAGAAAAATGGAGAAATAAGATTGTGTGTTGATTTTAGAAATGAGAACAAACTGCCTTCAAAAGACAATTATCCATTACCAAAGATGGACCAATTACTTCAAAGAGTATCGAGTTCTAACAAGATTTCAATGTTAGATGGTTTTTTCTGGATATACCCTGATTTTGGTTAGTCAAGAAGACAACAATTACAACTCCATGGGGTACATTTATGTATACAAAGATTCCATTTGGTTTAATCAATGTTGGAGCAACATTTCAAAAAGCAATGGATTTGACATTTGTTGGTAAGATAAATAAATTTTATGTCATTTATATTGATGATTTAACTATGTTTTCTGATTCTGATGATAAACACTTGAAACACTTGAGAAAAGTTTTTGAAAGATGCATAAAATATAAGATTTCTCTTAATCCCAAAAAATCACTTTTCACAATGAAAGAAGGAAAGCTATTGGGACATATAATTTCAAAGGAAGGAGTTGTTGTCGATCCAAAAATAGTTTCAGTAATTTAGGTAATCATTTTTCATAGAAACAAAAAGGAAACTCAGTCATTTTTTGGAAAAATAAATGTCTTGAGAAAGTTTATACCTAATTATGCTAAGATTGTGAAAGATATTACTGATATGCTTAAAAAGGACCATGACGTTAAATGGACATTACAGGCTAGATATTATTTTTTACAGATCAAGAAGGAAATTTCAGGAGCCCTAGTACTAGCTAGTCTAGATTACACAGAACTTTTTAGTATCTTCTCCTTTGGCTCATATACTACCATAACAACTGTTTTACTATAAAGAAATGATGATCAATATGAGCAATTAATTTCCTTTTTCAGTAAGGTTATGAGATATGCTGAACTAAGATATGACATCATAGAGAAACAAGCTTATGCCTTGGTACAAGCTTTGAAAGCATTTAGGATTTATGTCTTATGTTTTCCTATAATTTCTTATGTTCCCATCAATGTAGTAAAAACAATTCTAACTCAACCTGATACAGATGGAAAGAGGGGAAGATGGATTGCTAAGATACTTGAGTTTGATTTAGACATCAGACCTACCAAGTTGGTGAAAGGACAAGGTTTAACTAAACTTCTGGCTGAATCAAATTGTAAAATATTTGGTATTAACACTCTCATGCAGATCTCAGGTGAGAAGAATCCATAAGAACCTTCTTAGATTTCAGGTGAGAAGAATCCACAAGAACCTTCTCATATTTCAGGTGAGAAGAATCCTCAATAACCTTCTTAGATTTCAGGTGAGAAGAATCCACAATAACCTTCTCATATTTCAGGTGAGAAGAATCCATAAGAGCCTTCTTCCAATGTAGATCCTGTTCCTCTTCCGTTACATATTTAATGAGAGTTTTTTACTTTCAAATTGGTATAAATACATAGTGCATTTTCTTTGTGATTTTGAATATCCTCTTCAATTAAAAAATAGTTAAT
The DNA here is from genome assembly GCA_000404065.3 of Pinus taeda. Taxonomy (NCBI): domain Eukaryota; kingdom Viridiplantae; phylum Streptophyta; class Pinopsida; order Pinales; family Pinaceae; genus Pinus; species Pinus taeda. The sequence continues at coordinate 14,717 of APFE031466050.1, read as the reverse complement.
GTAGATTTTTTAGACTCAAGGCCATCAAGTATAGTATAATAAATGCAAATTTATATTGGAAGGATCCTTTGAATATCCTCTTATTATGTTTGACTGAGAGTGAAATTGAAGGAGTAATGGAACAATTTCATGAAGGCATTTCAGGAGGACATTATGATTGGAAGGCAATTGCATATAAGATTTTGAGAGCAGGTTTCTATTGGCCCAAATTATTTGCATAGGTTGGAGCAAAGGTGAGGAGTTGTATCCCATGTGAGATATTTGCTCGAAAATAGAGACTAGCAACTCTTCCCCTTGATCCAGTTTCAATTGAAGCTCCTTTATTACAATGGGGATTAGATTTTATAGGTGAAAGAGTTCCAGCCTCCAACAATCAACATAGATGGATATTGACAACCACTGGTTATTTCACAAAGTGGGCAGAAGCAATTTCTGTTAAAAATGCAACTGACACAATGGTGATTAAATTCATCAAAGAAAACATTTTGTTCAGATTTGGTTGCCCAAGACAAATTGTTATGGATAATGCTCAAGATTTAAGTAGTATCGGAATGATAGAATTCTGTCAGAAATATCAGATTACATTACATCATTCTACACCTTATTATCCACAGGGTAATGGGTTGGCAGAATCATTACATAAAAGTATGATTAAAGTCATCAAGAAAATATTGATAGATCACAAAACAAGTTGGGACAATCATCTCAAATATGAAGTATGGGAAAACAAGGTTTCACCTAAAAGATCTACCGGAAAATCTCCTTTTCAACTTGTATATGGAATTGAAGCAATTTTCCCTACATAGTTAAGATTTCCAATCATGAAGTTTTTGCAGGAGTTATATGAAGAAACAAATAATTTTCAAGAAGAATCAATCAGATCATTGAGCTGAATCAGGATAGAGATGAAGTTCAACATAAACTCCAAAAATATCAAGATAAAATGAAGAGTTGTTTGATAGGAAGGCTAGAGAAAGAGATTTCAAACAAGGAGATCTAGTGTTGAGATGAGATGCCAGAAGAGAGGAAAAATACAAGCATGGAAAGTTTGATAATTTATGGTTGGGACCTTTCAACATTGCAAAAGTGAAGGGTAATAATACATTCATTTTATGGAACCAGGAAGGACAATATTCATCATTTCCAGCCAATGTGAAATACCTCAAGGATTATATTTAGTATTAAATGCTTGCAATCATCATCATTGAAAATTTCTGGTTTTATTTAAATTTCAGCAACAAGTGTGATTTTAACAACAAAGACTCCATAGCCTAATGAGAAGGCACATGGATCTGCAAGTTCTCTGCATCCCACAGGGGGAAGCAGTCCTAAGATGGAGCTAATGTTGTAACTTATTTTTACCATATTAATATTTTGTAGTTTTTCCTTTATGTTCAAAATAAACAAATAAGAAAAAATAGAGAAAATAAAGAAAAATATAAAAAGAAATAAAAAATTAAAAGAAAAGAGAATAAACAAAAAGTCAAAAGAAAGAAATAAAAGGGATAGAAAAAAAATAAAAAATAAAAAATAAAAAATAAAAAATAAAAAATAAAAAATCCCAATAAAAGCACGCACGTTGAAATGCCGCCCATCATACTTTATTGTATTTTGTATTTTATATATAATAAATCTATTTGATGTGATCTCCATTTGTCAACCTTTAACGAAGACGCAATAATAAACGATGGAGATTGGCCTGCCTAGATCAATGACCCCCGATTAATAGTAGGATCCCATGCATCCCTGAACGATAATGAAGGGAGGGGAGGGATCCGCACAACGGATTTCATATATCCTGCTTTCTCTACTTGGAAACCCCGCAACAATTGGGACCCCCCTGTGCTCAATATCATTTACCATGTTACCCCTCCTGCAAACCACTCTTCCGCATTCATATTTCCTGCCATCCACACTTTCTGCTATTTTCATCAGCTACCAACATCCCGTTACATTTAACTACTACTATCCCTCCCCGCTAAATTTGAACATGACCATTACTTGCTCATATCTCCGGCAAAAGTTCATCTGTGTCAAATACCCCGCGCCAATAACGGTTAAACTAACAAAATACCATTATCAGTTCCTAATAAACTCTATTATCCTTTTCGAAGCGGTCATTTTCCAATTCTGTGTGTCACTGCAATTCACAGAACGCCACTGTAAGAAGAATCCTAGTAGGCAACGACCTCCTGTCTTCATCATTTTCGGTAATTCTTTCTCTAGATTTTATTATTAATTTTGTTTTCCTAATGGCTTCCCTTAAAGGAAAATTGAAAGTCCCTGTAGATAATCCTCTGCTACCCCCTGTCATTTATTTGGACAAACTCCCACTAGTTGAAACCCAGTTTAAAATTGTAGAGATCAATTGTGAATTCGATCTACAAACTTCACAATTAGGCATTTCAAAAGTAAAAATATGCCAGTGATGAGTTCTATTTTTGGGAATCCCTACTACCCCAATTTTATTTCCCTCAAACCCATCATTTTCCAGAATTCGTAGGATGGTGTGGAGCCCGATATCTTCCTAGCCAAAAGCGCTGTAATTTCTCATAACAATGAAACTTTTTTCCATATAACTGAGTCAAATTCTCCAACTAAACCCTCAAGAGTATTTACACCCTTTTACTTATCATGGTCTAATGGAAATCTACCAGTAGCTTTCTTTCTCACAGAGAGCTCACATATTTGAGTCATTTTTACCAGAAAGCTCAGAATTACCCAAAACAAACCCACCTGATCCCTCTACAATGTTTCCTAAGATGTCTAGGTAGGTTATCTCCTTAGTGTCTTGTCTGTTAGGATATCCCAGTGACCAGTGGGTTGATGAAGTCATTTTGGGCTTTCTATCAGTGCTTTCTTTTGGTAAAAAAACTTCGATTATGTTCAACTACACTCAGTTTCTTTCCGATATAATTCATAATCAATTTTTAAACTTCAACACTGAAAGATCATTTAAGCATCAGTTAGTCTTGGTTTACTTGTTCTTATATCATCAGTCAGAAGGATATAACTTTCCTTCACAAAAGTTGGATGTTGAAGGTAAACCTTAATCAATGATCCATTTGACATCTTTGGTTTGGAAAACCTCTGAAGATTTTTCTTTCAGTGATTTTGTTAATAAATTATTGTATATAACTGCTTGTTTGTTAAATAATGATGCAGTCCCCAGGGTTTCAACAAAGAACAAGAAAATTTTTCATCTTAGTGAGAAAACTAAGGTTGGAGACTAGTATTTATACCAGAATTTCATTGACTTCAGGATTTATCAATGTGAGCTTCAACGATACAAATTGACATTGTTCCTCCCCATGAGGATTTTTGCACTTAAGTACATTAGACAAATGATGAACATGGATGAGGTCATTTTGTTTTCAGAAAACAAAAAGCTTAGTTTAGTTTGAAAGCGTAGGTTGGTCCATTCAATAGTGAACACTAGAGTTGCAGAGAAAGAAGTCAATGACTTATTGAGCCAGATGAATTTTAAGATGAGTTTTAGTTGGTCAGATGATGTATTAGGAGTAATCTCATCAATGAGAATTTCTCAAAATCTACACCATATATGCATGTGGAAAAATCTAAAATTGAGCAATATGCCAATAGGGAAGAATGGACAGAGAATACATTGTAGGAGATTGAGGAGCCGATTTCCAGTCAAACAACATAAACTCCAAGGATGAAAAAAAGATAGCTAAAGAGACCAAGAGAAAGTACATCTCCAACAGGGTCAGAGTTACAGAAATCAACATTTAAAGTATTCAAAATGAGGAAAACTATAAATCTTGAAGAAGAATCTTCAGAAACTCAAAATTTTGAGGAGCTTACTACAATTGTACTATCAACACAGTCTCCCTTTTCATTACAACAAATTCCTGAAACTACATTGGATTCTCCTCCTTCTCCTTAAAAAAAAAACAAAGTATTTTTGCAAAGTTCTTAGAAATCAAGAAGAAAAATGAGGCCCTAAAGACTTCCACATATGCATAATTCTGGAAGCAGTCTTCCACAACTCTGACTAGATTAATTTCTGCCCTTGACAGTGAAATTGGTTAGTTCCAATTAACATTCTTGGAACCAAAGGTCCCTATGCCTAAAAGTGTTGAATATTATAAAACTTTTGTGTTTTCATTTGACACCAAGCAAATTCATCCTATTGGTCAGATTGACCTTCATAAGCAAGAAGAAGAAATGAGATATTAATCTTTGACAATCTCTTCCATGGCAACTTCTAAGCTATAGGCTTCTTTGAATAACGCTCATTCCCAATTAAAATTGGAAAAGATGTCATCTCTAGGAAAATACACTAAAATAAAAGAGCTTGAATATTTAGTTATAAAATTAGGATTAAATCCTAAAGATATAAAGGTAGTGTTAATCTAGGTTGTCATTGATGTCAATATGGCATTGAATGAAGTGTCAATACTCTTGAGAAGCCTGGTTCCAGATGATGATGTCTTGCCCTAAGAAGTTGCCAAGTGTCTGATTGGTGATCTAGTCCCTAAGTACAAGCCCTTGATGTGAAGAACTACACTTAATGAAGCCATACTTGTGATGATTGAATACTCTTATCTGTCCACACTTAATGATGGTGCTTGATGAGGTTGGAAGACTAAGTGATGATGTGATTGATGATTGAAAGAGACTTTCCTAATGAAACTGGCTACAACATATCATTGCACCATTATATGATGATAGAAGATGATACACTCATTATTTCATACACTCATGATGACATAAATGCAACACTCCTATATGATGACACACTCATACATTGATAACAAAGAAGAACTTGCTGTCCCAAACATTACTCATGCTATCCTAAACTTTTTATGCATACAATTTAAGGACAATTTAGAGGCATATTTTCTCAATGCGACCTGGACCATCTTAAAGAGGATTTTTTCTTCTTTCCAATGAGCCCTTACTTGCCCCGAAACTCCCAGCGGTTGATGAGATAATGAATTTTTAAGGTTAAAAGTGTGAAATTGCAGGCTAGTTGACCTACACTTGTCATTCATGTCGGCCCACTTTATGTAGATGTGTCCCTTCGGTTTTATTAGCAAAAAACACTATAAATACATGGATCTGGCTTAATTTCTAACACGGATTTCTCTGTTAACAAGGAGGAAAAAGGGAGGACCAGTTCAAAACTCATGTAACACATGATCAAACAACATTAAAGGAGAAATATTGATTTCTTTTGGGCTTATATTTTTTAACAAAGAGTTGTCTCCTCTAGTACCTAAGTTTGTGACACTATTTTGGACCTCTTCGTACGTCATATTTGTTGGAAAAATCTGAATACCCTGGATCTCTTGCTGTACTGTGTAAACAGAGGTACAAATCTCTTAAACTTGGGATTGCGTCATCAAAAAAAGTGCCTTGGACTGTGACTACAATGGCTGTAGAAAATTATGGTGTCTTCTTTGTAGCAATTGTAGCAATATCGACTGTGATTGAGGTACAATATCTCAGTTCCTTTTTTCGAATTGTGTATTAGATAGCGAAGAACTCGGGTCAAGTACTTCTTACTGTGGACAATGTCATTATTGGTGGATCAAACCTCCTTAATGTAATTAAATACTGTGACAAGGTCATTGTGATTATTGACTGCTGCAACAATATGTTACTCCTGTAGCTTGGACATACTTGGAACAACAAGCAGTCATCTTTTGAAGGCATGAAATATATCATTTCTTGAAGCTCAAGATTATAACAAAACCTCTGTTGCAACGTTAGAAGCTCGGGCCTGTAAAATTGTCCCTAAATTCAGTCTTCTGTGGGTTATTTCTAGTGGTCATCTTGAGCTCTTGTGGAAAGCCTTGATACACCATTTGACCTCAGATTTTTGAGATTTGTGAAGCAGTCCTTGTGTGATATTAAGGTAGGACTTGGAGAAAACCTATTAAGGAGATATTTGAGAGCATTGTTAAGGCACCCTTGAAGACCATGATGCATTGAAGGCATCATGAGGTGATTTGGAGACTTTTCTTGGGTACAATGAAGTGCGGTGGTGATACCTTCTAATTAACAAGGTTGTCATTGGCGATGTGACGTGGAGACTAAGTGAAGGCGTAGATGAAGATTGATAGGGCTCGTTGGAGAAAACATTGGGAGCCATGAAGTATAAACAAACATACCTTGACAAAGTGAAGCTATAGGATTGGAGCCCTTGGTGTTGGCGCCTCAAAATTGACAAGGTTGGTGCCTTCGAAAGTCCAAGTTGGTGCTTGGAAAATATAGGATTAGTCTCCTTGGAGTTGGTGCTCCTAAACTCAAGGGTGGTGCCTTGAATAAGATAGGGTTGGAGCCCTAGAGGATCAGAGTCCTCAAGAAACCATGTCGGAGCCTGAACCAGATATAGGGTTGGAGCCCTTGAGGTTGGTGCCTCAAAATTGACAAGGTTGGAGCCTTGGAAGTCCAAGTCGGTGCTTGGCAAATACAAGTTGGAGCCTGGGAGATTGAAGATCATTGTCTTCACCTAGGGTTGGAGCCCTACATATATTGTACTTGATTTATTGAAGAAATTAATAAAAGCATTTATTCTTATTGTTCATTTTGTGTTCTAAATATAAGTGATCTAGCTGGTAAAAGTAACAATTTAAAAGAAACACTATTTCACCCCCTCTCAGTGTTTCCAACAGGTAGTTGAGGAAATAATCAAACGAAAAAATGCTAATAGTCAAGCATTGAGGAAACAATTGTAGTTGCCAACAATTGAACATCCACAGGTTCAAGAAGTCAATCAGTTAGAGAAGGAGAAGGAGAACATGCTTCAAATGATTGTTGGACAGAACATACAGATACAAAAGATGGAAGAAGAAATGGAAAAGTTAATCAAGGAAAAAGAGCTATAACTCAGTACTGGAGTAGCAACTTCTACAATAGTAACTTCAACAATAACAATTTCTATAGCAGTAGTGTCCACAACAGAGATAGAGCCCACTGACCAAATTTCAGAAGAGCAGTTGTCAAAAGCTATGGGAGACTTGTCATTAAAAAATATTGAAATTGAAAAACTCATAGCTCTACCGGATAAAATTCAAAATGAAAAGATAAGGGATGATAATGCATATCTGGCCGAAGTTTAGAAAAATTTCAGATTAAACAGATAGATAGAGAAATATGAAAATGATTCATTGATTGTACAGACATTGGCTGAGGAAAAGGAGAAGATTTGGATTGATATAAATTCTACCATGACTAAAATCTGGACATTTATTCAAATTATTTTTGAACAGGAGGAGTTAGTGGAAATATCAAAAGTAGTAATCACAAGAATCAAAGAATATTTGGAGCACATGCATGGAGAAGCTAATAAAATAATTAAAGTACTCAATTCTAAAACTAAATAAGAATTAGAATAATTTGGAATTGAGGATAGAACTGATACTATCCTAGAGGTAAGAAGAGTTTAGACAAAGAAAAATTTGATGTTATAGTTAGAGAACAAGTGTCAAAACTTGGAACCACAGATTAAAAAGTTTCACAAAAAATTCAGTACTCTGTAGCAAAAGGGACTTCCAGCTATACGACATTATTGTGGCCAATGTTGGCATTATGATACAAATGTTTTCCTTGATGGCAAATCACTCCGATGAAAGATCACAGTACAATAGGTTAACAACAAAGAATTACAGATCAAACTACACAGAATGAAGAAAGAGAGGTATACGCAGGTTCACCTTGACCAAGCTGTGTATACATGCAGGTTCACAGACCACAAGTAGCGTATACATACACATGCACTTTCACAGAAGGAAAAGTGTGTATACTTTGGAAAGATAAGTTTTTGGTCTGAGGTATTTGGTCCATGGTATTTTGATCCATGGTATTGGTCCAAGGTATCTGGTTCGAGGTATTGACCCTAGGTATTTGGTCCAAGGTATTGGTCCTAAGTGGTTTTTGTCTGTGGTATTGAGAAAGGCCTAAAACTATAAAAGGAGGAGAAGATCATTAGGCCAAGTGGGCAAGTATCGAATATCTGATGAAATGTGAGATCTGGTATCCAGGTTATTGGCTTATGGTGCTATGTTGGATCTGAACCAAGGATGAACCGTAGCAGTTGATAAGATATAATGATGGATCAGGGTCTTAAGGCTTGAAATGAAGTATCATTCTATGGTTCGATCATAATTATGAATTAATATTTGCAGATGTATACGCTGGTTGGCTTTAAGAAAAGCGGGTATACCCGCAGGTTCGACACACATAAGTAGCGTATATCTTATAAAATGTATTTGATGATGGAATTGCAGTTATGATGTAGTTGATGGATCCAGTCTAAAAATTTATGAAACGTGGTCCTTGGAGTAAGAAAGAAGGTCGTAGCCGTCTGTAGGTCACCACCTACGTACTAGTAAACATATCGGCTAGTACAAGAGTTAGGGGGTTGTAGCTCCCTTCTAGTAGAAGTTGGAGAACGAGAGAAGGTTGTAACCTTTTGTAGGTAGAAGCTTGCGTACTAGTATAAGTCTGCACCAGTACAAGATTGTAAACATATTTTCTTATTATTAAAAGAAGACAAAGTTGACAACAACAGGTGGTTTTCACCCACATTGGGTTTCCACCTTATATCTTGGTGTTCATGTGTGTTGCTTATGTGTGATGCTTTATTCTGCTTTTACTACACTATCTAATAAATCTTTGATACACTGGTTAAATTTCAATGCATGATAAATTGGGTAAATCAAAAGTTCTTTGCATATGCTGGTTGCTTTAAGTATAGTCACATATACACGCTAGTTCAGTTAGCTGAAGTAACGTATACAAATATGTTTGGGAAATAAAATTATTGATATGATAATACTGATTCACCCCCCCTCTCAGTATTATTTCCAACAATTGGCATCAGAGCAGGTCCTTCAGAAGAAGCTTGATCGCTTGAAGGGAGATCCATCATTATGAGTAATCAAGAAAACATGGGATCCATCAAACCGCCAATCTTTGATGGGAGAAACTTTGTTTATTGGAAGATAAGAACCACAACCTATTTACAATCACTTGGAACGGATGTCTGGGAAATCGTGGAAGGAAGATATACATTTCCATCAGCAGTTCCTACAGATACAATAGGTAAAAAGAAATATAAAACCAATCCTAGGGTTGTCAATACATTATTGGGAAGTCTGTCACAATCAGAGTTTGTCAAAGTTATGCAGCTCAAATCAACCAAAGAAATATGGGACAAAATCGTTCTAAGCTATGAAGGATACTCTTAGGTAGAACATGCTAAATTGCAAACTATCAGAATTCAATATGAAACCCTTAAGATGCATAATGATGAAAGTATAGCTAGTTACTTCTTACATATAGATGATGTTGTTAATTGTATGAAGAATCTGGGTGAAGAGATAAAGGAAGTTACCTTAGTTGAGAAAGTTTTAAGATCCTTGTCTGCTAAATTTGAATCAAAAGTATCTTCCATAGAAGAAAAACAGGATCTACAGACTATCACTATGATACAACTGCACATAATCTTAATTGCCTTTGAGATAAGAAAAGGAGGCCCATCAGATATGAGAGAAACCACATTTAAAGCTTCAACAAAAGGAAAGGAAGACCTCATTGAATCAGGACATATTTAAGAAGAAGAAGATGAAGTAAACTTTTTCAAGAAGCTTCAATGGGGTTCCGAAAGATTTAGAGGTAAACTACCCTTCAAATGTTTTGCATGTGGTAGAGTCGGTCATTATATTTCCAAATGTCCTCATAATGATAAATATGATAAAGGGAAGGAATCTGCAAGATGTAATAGAAAACAAAGCATAAGTAAAAAAAGTTACTATACTCATGAAGATAGCGATGGTTTATTAAATAATGATGAAGATGAAAATAGTAATGACTATAGATTTCTAATGGCTTATGACGATGATAATTTTTGGGATGCTTTAGAAGAAGATGACCTTCATGAAGAAATCTCTAAACTCAAAATCTGTTTAGAAGAAAACAATATGATTATAGATACCTTGACATACCAACTTGCTGAAAAAGAAAAACATAATGAAAAACTAGAATGTGAAATTGTGGGTGTAAGAAAGGATCTTGAGAAAACAAAATCTCTCAATATTAGATTTGGTAAAGGATCAGAAACCATAAATGAAATATCAAAGTGTAGCGTTCTCCTTTGATAAAGACAAGTCTTGGATATACTGAAGAAGCATCTCAATCACAGAAGCCATCAACCTCCACTAAAATCTATCTTGATGCAACAAAGAATAGTGAACAATATGACGATCATCAACAAAGGCATAAAGCAGATCACTAGGTAAATCAGGCTCAATTTGCTTCAAGGATGAACAGAAGCCACAACCAACCTCAGGTAAATCATACTCAATTTTCTTCAAAGATGAATATCAATAGAAACTACAATCACTAGGTTAATAGATTCGATAACGTAGGAACTTCTTTAATGGTCAATGTTTCTCATGTCATAATTTTGGACACAAAGCTGCTCAATGGGTTGCTTACAAAACCATCATGACCAGAGAAACACGAAATCAAAGGAATGTGACAGGGATCAAGAAAAGTTCCTATAATAAATTTTCTCCTCTTGAAGATGAAATAGAATGCTCAATCTGTAACAACTTTGGCCATGAAGAATCTGAATGCAGGAACAAATTTCAGCAAACATCTCAAAAGGAGCAAACTTCATTAAATCCAAAGATATGGAGAAGAAAATAACCTCAAACAAAAAGATGTGGTATATCCTTGTATGCAGAAGGACAAGAAAATCAATGGTAAATCAACAGTGGATGCTCAAAACACATGACAAGTGACAAAGAAAAACTTCACTCATGTAATGCCTTAGAAAAGGAAAAGAATGTCTCATTTGGAAATGACACTCCTGCTGTCATAAAAGGTAAAGGCTTTGTTTTCTTGAAAGAAAAGGTTAAAGCTGGGAATTTTATGTATGTAGACGGTCTAAAGCATAACGTGTTGAATGTTAGTCAAATGTGTGATCAAGGAAATGAAGTGGTGTTTCGATCCAACAGATGTGTTGTTCGTGAGCTTGATACAGGAGAAACTATGTTCAAAGGTATAAGAACTCCAAACAACTTATACATACTCAAGGGAGGAAAACAACAATGTAATTTAAGCAAAAATGATGAAAACTGTCTATGGCATAGAAGATTGGGACATCTAAGCTTTTCTCAAATAAGAAAAGCATGAGATTCTAGGTTGTTCGTGATCTTCCAGATATCAACATTCTTGAAAATACAATATGCAAACCATGTCAATTCGGTAAGCAAACCAGATCTCACTTCATTGAAAAAGAAGGGTCAGCTAGTAAGCCTCTTGAACTTGTTCATACTGATTTATGTGGACCATCAAGGAAAAAGTCACCTTGTGGAGAAGAATACTTTATTTTGTTCATTGATGATTTTTCCAGAATGTATTGGATAGGTCTTCTAAAGCATAAAGATGAAGCATTTGAAAAGTTCAAAGACTTCAAAGCTTTGGTTGAAAATGAATTAGATTGCAAAATCAAACGCCTTAGATCTGATCGACGAGGGGAATTTACCTTGGATGAATTCTTTGAATTTTGTGAACAACATGGAATAAAAAGGCAGTTCTCCATTGCAAGGACTCCACAACAAAATGGAGTGGTATAAAGAATGAACAGAATTGTTCAGCAAATGGCTCGAGCTATGCTAGATGAATCTGGAACTCCTGCAAACTTCTGGGGTGAAGCTGCATTAATCGTCGTAACTATTCTCAACCAAGCAAATGTTCAGGGAAAAAACACTCAAACTCCACATGAACTTTGGTGTGGTAAGACTCCTATTGTAAAATACTTTATGTTGGCATTATGATTCAGGTGTTGTCCTTGATGGCAACTCACTCAGAGGAATGATACAGGTGATGGCAACTCACTCAGAGGACAGATCATAGCGCAACAGGTAAATAGAGAGATATACGCAGGTTGACCGTGAAGAAAATGCATATATACGCGGGTTAGCGAAGCAGAAGGAGCGTACGCGTATACACGCGGGTTAATAAGAGTAAAGACGCGTACATGTTGGAAATCATGGTTTTGGTCCGTGGTATTTGGTCCATAGTATTTGGTCCAAAGTGACGACCCCAAGTATTGGGTTCATGGTATTGTTTCTACATGGTTTTGGACCATGGTATTGAGAGAATCCTAACCTATATAAGGAGAAGATCATTAGGCAAAAACAGGAGAGCAAGGAATGAATGTCTGACGAAGTGCGAAGATCTAGTATTGCTGGTTATCGGGTTGTGCTGCTTGGATTGGGTTGATATAACAGCGAAGGTACAAGTAATTATCTTTAGATATGTACGCGGGCTGTATGAGGTGAAAGCGCGTATACACGCGGTTCTGGTATAGTGAAGTAGCGTATGCATTATGAGATTTGGTATTTCAGGGTACAGTTGATTCTACTGGTTGTTGCAGAGTTCTGGGCTCTGGTTTGCGTTCTGTGTTTTTGATGACAAGGTTTCAATGATTCAGTATTGGGTGATTTAGAGATTTATGATGCAAGTATAAGTGGATGATTGTATTTCAGTAGTGATTGTTTTGTACTTATGGATCCAGTCTGAAAATTGATGAAACGTGGTCCCTGAAGAAAAGAAGGTTGCAGCCTTCTGCAGGTCAGCACCTATGTACTAGTATATCCGCTAGTACAAGAGCTAAGGGGGTTGTAGCTCCCTTCCAGAAGTAACTGGAAAACGAGAGAGGGTTGTAGCCCTCTGCAGGTTGTAGCCTGTGTGCTGGTAAAGGACTGCACCAGTACATTGTAAAAGAAGTTTCTTATTAAAGGAAGAAAGAGACGAATTGCAGCAGGTGGTTTTCACCCACATTGGGTTTCCACCTTATATCATGGTGTTCATGTGTGCTTCTTATTTGTGATGATCTGTACTGTTTTACACCTGTTTCTTGTTAATGTGGTTAATAATGTTCTGATGTATTTACTGAAGATAAGCTAACTGAATCATAAGATTGCTGCATATACGCTTGTTGCATTTAATACAGTCGCGTATATACGCGTATATCCTTAACTGAAGTCGCATATATGAATCTGAGCGTGAAAATGAAAAAGTATCTGATTTGCTAACACTGATTCACCCCCCCTCCTCTCAGTATTATTTCCAACAATTGGTATCAGAGCAGGTCCTTTTGAAGAAGCTTGATCGCTTGAAGGAAAAGATCCATCACAATGGCTAATCCAAAAAGAGAGGCACATATCAGGCCACCAATCTTTGACCGGAGCAACTTTACCTACTGGAAGATAAAAACCACAACATATCTACAATCACTTGGAGCAGAAGTTTGGGGAATCATAGAAAGTGGATACAATTTCCCATCAGCAATTCCTACAGATGCAGCCGACAAAAAGCAATATGAGCTCAATGCCAAAGTTGTTACTGTCTTATTGGGAAGTTTGACATAATCAGAATTTATGAAGATCATGCATTTCAAATCAGCTAAGGGAATATGGGACAAAATCATTCTAAGCTACGAAGGAGATGAACAGGTAAAAAGAGCTCAAGCTTCAAACTCTTAGAATCCGGTATGAAAATCTTAAAATGAATAGTAATGAAAGCATAGCTAATTACTTCTTGCATATGGATGAGATTGTAAATTGTATGATGGATTTGGGTGAAGAATTTAAGGAAGTTGTCTTAGTTGAAAAGGTTTTGAGATCCCTGTCTGCTAAATTTGATTCCAAAGTGTCTGCCATAGAAGAAAAGGAGAATCTGCAGAAAATCACCATGTCACAGCTTCACGAAATCTTAACTGCTTTTGAGATGCGAAAAGAGGGACCATCAGAAGCTGCATTCGAAGCATCATGATACATGTTAGAGGAAGAAGATGAGGTAAATTTTTTCAAGAATCTTGAACGAGGAACTAGACGATTCAAAGGTAAGCTACCTTTCAAATGCTTTTCATGTGGTAGAGTTGGTCACTATGCTGCTAGATGCCCTCATAACAAAGGAAAGATGTCAGAAGAAGGTAATAGAAGCTATTATACCCATGTTAAAAGTAATGAATCATTCAATGGTAGCGAAGACATGAGAAGTCTCATGGCATATGATAAGAAGAATGCAGAAACTGAAGAAGTTACCAAATTAAACGAACAATTGGAAACAGTAACCAAGGTAAGGGAGAAATTGCAGGATATAGTAAAAGATTATAGCATAACAATTCAGAGTCTTGAATCAAAGATCTTCTCTCTAAAAGAAGATCTTGAAAAATCAAAGGAGCAGAACATAGAAGCTCTTGAACATGAAGTGATCAAATTGAAGCAAGAAGTGGAAGAAGGAAGAAAAACTGAAGAAGCCCTAAGGAAACAGTATCTGAAAAAGGAAGAACAACATCAGGTTGAGGTAAATATCTTAAAAGGTAAATTAGAAGAAAAGGATAAATTGATGCGATTTCAAGATAGTACTAAGATTTTGGATGACATTCTTGGTAGTCAAAGATCCCCTAGTATCAAGACTGGTCTTGGCTTTCATGAATCTGTTGAAGGTGAATTTAGTTCACAAGGTGAGGCAAGGAACTCCAAATAGAAATCTAAAATGATCAACAAGGAGATGAGAGGTCATCCCCATCAACAATCAAGGAACGAGTTTCTTCAAAGGAAATCTTTTACTCCTCCACTGAATAATGTTGAATGCTATGTATGTCATAATCTTGGACATGTTGCAGCCAGATGTAGAAGTAGAATGGTTCAAGATCATCACATCCCAGG
>APFE031466043.1:0-19355 GCA_000404065.3 Pinus taeda | reverse complement strand
TATGACCCCTTAGACTCCTATATATAGAGATGAGGTATTTTCATTTGAATCATCCAAGAATTGTTCATTTATGTAATGTAAAGGATGTTTCCCTCTCGAAGAGGCTGAATTCTAAGGTGTTGATCTCTCCTTTCTATCTTTTCTTGAGATGGTTTCATAACATTCTACATCTCCTTGCCATGAAGTTCTGGTTCTTCTATCGAGGATGATGTCTTCAGGAAACTCATCGAGATATTTAGGTGCAAAATCATCGATGGTAGGAATTGTGCCCACCTCATCAGTGTTCATGATCAAAGGTGGTTCATACAGCTTCAGGTTCTCCACATTCACTATCGAGTACATCTGCATATATACCAGCAAATCAAGATGAAAGGAATTGTTCCTAATCTTCTCCAATATGGTGAATGGTCCATAGCGAATTGGCCTAAACTTCTTTCCTTCTCCCTTCATCCTATCTTTGCTGATGTGGAACCACACCTTGTCACCCACTTGGAATTGATGGTCAACTCAGTGTTTATCATGCCAAGCCTTATAATGGGCTTAACTCTTTTCCAAATATTCTTGTACTGCTTGGTGAATCATTTGGATTCGCTAAATGAATTGTTGAGCTTCTTCTTTATCATTAGGTCCATTGGAGCCATCCTCCCTCCCAAAGACCATATCTAAAGGGTCATTTGGCAGGTAACCAAAGCATGTCTCGAATGGTGACCATTGTGTCGATGAATGCACTGTTTGGTTATTGGAATGTTGTATATAGGAAAGATGTTCATCCCACAACTTACGATGCTTCCCACAATAGCCTCGTAATATGTGTTCCACGATATGGTTAACAACCTATGTCTACCCATTGGTTTGTGGGTGAAATGTCGTGCTTCTTTTCAGTATGGTATCCATCATCCTCCACAAGCTGGTCCAGAACTCCCCAAAGAAGGGAGAGTCTCTATTCGAAACAATTGATGTGGGTAATCCAAAGTAGACCAAAACATACTGAAAGAAAAGAGAAGTAGTATGTTCTCCAGTAGTCTACTTTTTACAAGGCATAAGAACACATATTTTTCTAAACTAGTCATGACGACATACAAACAGTCGTGACCCTTCCTAGACAACTGTAGACCTCCTACAAAGTCCATTGACACACTTTCCCATGGACGACTTAGAATAGGGAGTGGTGTGTAGAGCCCAAGTTTTCTATTAGAGGGATTTTAAACAGAACACATCACACAACCCTTTACATAGTGAGTCACAATGTTTTTCATATGAGGCCAAAAGAAAAATATTTGTACATGACTTAAATTCTTCTCGACACCAAAGTGTCCAAACACAAGAGAGGTGTGGGTCTCTCAAATTGCATGCACTCTTTCTCCTGTGGGAATACACTATTTACCAAGGTTATACAACAATTTTCCCTGCAAGTGATAGCTGTCCACCTATGGGAATACACAATTTACCAAGGTGATACAACAATTTTCCCTACAAGTGATAGTTGTAGCATATTGTGGACAACTATCACTTGTAGGGAAAATTGTTTTATCACCTTGGTAAATTGTGTATTCCCATAGGAGAAAGAGTGTGTGTAATTCGAGAGGCCCACACCTCTCTTGTGTCTAGACACTTTGGTGTCGAGAAGACATTAAGTCATGTACAAATATTTTTCTTTTATCCTCATATGAAAAACATTGTGACTCGCCATGTAAAGGGTTGTGTGATGTGTTTTATTTTAAAGCCCTGTAATAGAAAACTTGGGCTCTACACACCACTCCCTATTCCAAGTCGTCCATGCAATGTGTGTCAATGGACTTTGTAGGAGGTATACCTTTGTCCAGGAAGGGGCACGACTATTTGTATGTCGTCGTTGACTGGTTTAGCAAAATTTGTATTCTTATGCCCTGTAAAAAGTAGACTATTGCAGAACAGACTACTTCTCTTTTCTTTTAGTATGTTTGCGTCCACTTTGGATTACCCACATCAATTGTTTTAGATCGAGACTCTCCCTTCCTTGGGGAGTTATGGACTAGCTTGTGGAGGATGATGGATACCAAACTGAAAAGAAGCACGACATTTCACCTGCAAACCGATGGGAAGACACAGGTTGTCAACCATACCATGGTACACCTATTATGAGGCTATTGTGGGAAATATCGTAAGTTGTGGGATGAAAATCTCCCCTATATACAACATTACTATAATCGAGTCATGCATTCATCAACACAATGGTCACCATTCGAGACATCCTTTGGTTTCCTACCAAAGGACCCTTTAGATATGGTCTTTGGGAGGGAGGATGGCTCTAGTGGACCTAATGGTAAAGACAAAGATTAACAATTCATTCAGTGAATCCAAAAGATTCACCAAGCAATGTAAGAAGATTCAGAAAAGAGTCAAGCCTGTTACAAGGCTCGACATGATAAACACCGAGTTGACCATGAATTCCAAGTGGGTGACAAGGTGTGATTCCACATCAGCAAGGATAGGATGAAGGGAGAAGGAAAGAAGTTGCGGCCAATCTGGTATGGACCATTCACCATATTGGAGAAGATTAGGAACAATGCCTTTCATCTTGACTTGCTGGTATATATGTAGATGTACTCGGTAGTGAATGTGGAGAACCTGAAGTTGTATGAACCACCTTTGATCATGAACACTGATGAGGTGGGCGCAGTTCCTACCATCAATGATTTTGCACCTAAATATCTCAATGAGTTTCCCAAAGACATCATCCTCAACAGAAGAACCAGGACTTCATGGCGAGGAGATGTAGAATACCTTCAAGTTGGATTCAATGGAATGCATCCCAGCAAGGCCAAATGGTTGGAGAAAAAAAAGGTGAGGGCATAGTACCCTCACTTGCCAATTAACTAATGAAAAAGATTTTGGCGATCCAAAAGCTCCTCAATGGGGAGGATTGATCTAGGTGGATCCTTAGATACAATGGCATGGAAACTTAGAAATCAAAGCAATTAGAATGACCTTTTAGCAATTCCTCTAAAACAAAATATCATTGCAAATAGTCTGGATTTTTCAACCATCTCCTGTAAAATGCCTTATGCTAATCAGGTTAGGAAGATCAGATTGATCAATAATTTATTTTGATAGAGTCCCTTTTCACTGAATTGTGGTTGGAATATTAGTTTGAGTAGTTTTAGAAACACTATCAACTATCATTTTGGTAGTTATTTCTACTGTCTTTTTGCCATAACTATCAATAGTCTTCTTAGGAGAACTATCTGTGGTTTTCCTAGGATCAGTTTCAGAGGATTTTCTAGCAGGATTCTTAGATTTTTTGTGGTTGAGGGTGTCTACATTATTTTTTCTCCTAAGGTTATACTACTTATGGACTTCCATGATGGAGTTTTCAAAACCTTGTTTATATTCATCTGATTCCTCAAAGTCAAGGTCAGTTTGAGTTATGAGGAAAAGTTCTTGGCCCTCTTGAGTGAGAAAAAATTTTCAAGTTAATTTATTCCAAGTTTATCTGATCTTCCTAACCTAATTAATCAGATTAATTTAGGAAGACCAGATTAATCAGGTTAAGAGGAAAAGTTCCTGCTCCTCTTGAGGGAGCCTATCGTTGCAAGTGTTTGGCAATGATAAACAATTTGAAAACTTTTTGCAATCTAAGGATGAATATGAAGATAATAGTATAGACTTGGTATCTTAATTATAAAATCAATTAGTTGCACATTCTAATCTAGAAAGGTATTTAGAAAAATCAAATGTAAATATACACATAAATAAAGTTGTAAATACATTAGAATTGCTTGAGATAGATCCAGAAAAAGAAGAGTTTGAAACACTTCAGTTAAGGATAACATTTTACCTAGAGGTCTAGTTCCACTGGAAGAATGATTTTATTTCAATAATGTGGCTAAGAATCCTAAGATTGAGCCCATAGGAGCAACAGTAAAAGATTGTGACATAGGCAGTGAAAAATATCCTAAAATCATAAAACTATCCAAATCACTCCCAACTGCCAAAATTCAAAAATACATTGCTTTATTCAAGGAATTCAATGATGTTTTTGCCTGGAGCTATGAAGATCTAAAAACTTATGATACAAATATTATACAACATAAAATTCCAATTAAAGAGGAATATGCACCATTTAAACAAAAACTTCAAAGAATGAATCTATTGCTGTTGCCTTTAATCGAGAAAGAAATTAAAAGAAAGTATGACTCTAAAATCATAGTCCCTCTTAGGTACTCTAAATGGGTTTCCAACATAGTGCCGACAAGAAAGAAAAATAATGAAATCAGACTATCCATAGATTTTAGAAACCTTAATAAATTTTCCTTGAAAAACAACTACCCATTACCAAAAATGGATCATATTCTACAGAAAGTAGTTGGATCTTCTAGGATTTCTTTATTAGATGGTTTCTCAGGTTATAATTAGGTTTTAGTTATCCATGAAGATCAAGATAAAACAACCTTTACTACTCCAAGGGGTACCTTCATGTATGTGAAGATGCCTTTTGGGTTAATGAATGTTGGAGCCACATTTCAAAGAGTAATGGATATTGTTGTTGCTGATGAAATTGGCAAGTTTATTGTGATTTATCTAGATGACATTACTATTTATTCCAAAATTGATGAAGAACGTTTGTTACATCTAAGAAGAGTATTTGAGAAGTACATAAGGTTTGGGATTTCACTAAATCCTAAGGAAACATTGTTTGGCATTGAAGAGGGAAAACTTCTCAGTCATATCATCTCTAAGGTAGGTATCAAAATTGATCCCAAAAGGATTGACACCATTCTGAAAATAAACCATCTAGAAAAATTAAGGAACTTCAATCATTTATTGGCAGAATAAACTTCCTAAGAAGATTCATTTGTAACCTTGCAGAACTTCTCAAAAAGATAACAAATATGCTGAAAAAAAACTCACAAATCAGATGGAACATTGATGCTAGGAAATCATTTGATCAAAGTTAAACAAGCATGTACAAAAGACCTAATCCTAATCATTCCAGATTTCACTAAAGATTTTATAATCTTTTCATTTTCTTCTAAATACATTTTTGCAGTTGTCCTTTTATAGAAAAACAATGATGGATTTGAACAAACCATTGCTTTCTTCAGCAATGATTTAAGGGATGTTGCACTCAAATATAATATAATGGAAAAACAATCCTTTGCATTAATAAAAGCAATCAAAGATTTCAGGGTCTATATCCTCCATTCTAACATAATTTCTTATGTACCAAATGTTGTGGTTAAAGATATTTTAACCCAAAATGGACCAGATGGTAAAAGAGGCTAATGGATTGCAATAATTCTTAGGTATGACATGGAATTAAAGCCCACCAAGCTCATCAAAGGACAAGGGTTAGACAAATTTATGGCTGAATCTAACTTTAATGCAATGGATATCAACTTTGTAGCTACATTAGATGATAAAGAGGAGAAGGAAACTCCACAATTAGATGAGGATTTTATGACCTCACCTGGGTATCCAAACCTCATTTTTGTTTTATTCAATTTAAATTCTCCTCCTAGTTTAACTAAGACAAAGGCTAGATTTCTAAAGATAAAAGCAGTGAAATTTTGCATCATAGATAATCTTTTATATTGGAAATATGTTGGTGGTGTTTTACTAAAATGTTTATTGAAAGATGATGCAGAAATAACAATGTAGGAATTCCATGAAGATGATTGTAGTGGACATATATACTAGAAAACCATTTTTAATAAGATCCTTAGAGTTGGTTTTTACTCGCCTACCATTTTCCCTAATTTTCATAAGGTAACCTCTTGCCACAAATTCTAAATATTTGAGGGAAAAAAGAAAACTATTTCCTCTGCCTCTAAAACCCATATCTTTTGAAAGTCCTTTCCAATAATGGGGATTGGATTTCATTGGAGAAATCCATCCACCATCCTCTGCCCAACATAAATGGATCCTCACAGCTACCGACTACTTCACCAAATTGATTGAGGCCACACCTTCCAGACTGACTACTGATGCTGTTATTATCAAATTTCTAAAAACCAATATCCTGTCTAGATTTGGATGTCCCAACAAGCTCATTATAGATAATGCTACAACTTTTAAATCCAAGTAAATGATAGACTTCTGCAATAAGTATCATATTACTTTGGGACATTCAACTGCTTATTACCCATAAGGTAATGGTTTGGATGAATCTTCAAATAAGAGTCTGGTAAACATTATTAAAAATATGTTAGAATAGAACAAAAAGTCATGGCACAACAAATTGATAAATGCACTTTGGGTTGATAGGTTCACAACAAAGAAATCGATTGGCATGTCACCATACCAACTGGTTTATGGGATGGATGTTTTTTTACCATCCTATTTGGGAATTCCAGTTATGAAGATAATTCAGGAATTGCAGGTTCAGCCTAATGACATCCAAACGAGGATTGACCAAACTATTAAATTGCAACAATCCCGGGTAGAAGTCTGTAATAAAACTTCGGTCATCCAAGAGAATACCAAAAATATTTTTGATAGAAGAATTAAAGTAGATGATTTCACTTTGGGTGATAGAGTTTTAAAGCAGGATTCTAGAAGATAGGACAACGTAAAGCATGGAAAATTTGACAATTTATGGAAATGAACTTATATCATTAGTGCTTTAAGAGGACACAATGCATTTTTTCTCAAGCATCTTGATGGAACATAAATGCCTAGTTCACCTGTGAATGGCATAATGCTAAAGTACTATTTCTCTTAGCAGTACAAGTTTTCTAGCATCAAATCATTGTAAATATAATTGTATTTATTATTTTTATTGGGTGACCTATTGACAAAAGTTTAAGCCCGTAGAGAGAGCCCTAAGCTTCCATCGATATGTTTCCATAATTACTTCTAAAACAAAAGAAATAAGAGGTGGATATTGTTGAAATGGAACACTCAAGGCTACTGATCAAATGTTCTTAGCACCTCACAGGGAGAGTGCCATCCCAAGTTGGAGCCACTATTAGGGTCCTATAATTTATAGGATCACAAGCTGATTGAGTATTTCATCTCAGGAATCTTATATTGTAAATAATTTTCAATCTGTGAATGATTTCCAAATAAAAGAAAACTAGAATAAAAATGAAAAGAGGGTATAAATAAAAAAAAGAAAGAAGAAAAAAAATATTAAAAAGGAATAAAATATAGAACCCCATCAAAAGAAAAGCAAAAATAAATAATAGTGAAAGTGTTGCAATTCTAAATGCCACTACTAATAGATAGATTTCTTCATCATTGATAAATAAAGGTTGTCTGCAGCTTGTTTAAAATGCCACAATGACTAGTTATTTGTTTAATCATGTAGTATAATCATAGTTAGACATGTTTAAAATTCTGTAAATTATACTAGAGAATAAATATTTGCCAAACAGTTTAATCTTGGTAAATGAGTAGTTAAGTAGAAAATGACATTGATTCAACTGTTTAATATGAATCAATAGGAGAAATAAGTGATAATATTTATATAGTTTTTCCTTTTTCATAAAAGAAAATAATGCAGGTTTGCTAGTCTAAGTACACCCCCTTAGAAGAATCAAAATGTTAGTTTAGTTAAAGGGTAGGTAGAAATAATTTAGTTTTACAAATATTTGCCTATGTTCCTTTTATCCTAATTTTAGTAACATTGTAAAAAGGGCACAATGGGATAAAGTATTTTTACATTGTTTTTTATTTCTAACCTCTATCATAAGTCCAAAAGCAAGAAATAAAGGTGCATATGGACAAAGTTAGTTTTCCGTATAAATTTAATGGATGTTGCTGCCAGAGCATCAAGATCATCTACCCCTCATGATCCATGACCCTCATTTTCTTTCGTCCCCCCTCTCCATGCTACCTTCACTGTCAGGGGGAGGGGGTGGGTACGAAAAGGTAGTTTTACCCTATTGAGCCCATCCTAACATGTCATCTTCTCATCATTTCGCAACCGCCCTAGCCAATACTGCTTACCACCCTATACTCCCTCCAAACCTGCCTTCCCCTCATCCTCTTACCATGTCTCTACTTCGTCATCTGCCCCACTTATCTCCCGCCATGTCGCCTCATTGTTGCCCAATTAATTGCTCTCCCAGGAAAAATAATCATTGGACATTCAATTCACCTTCTTAGTAATCATTCAAACCTAATGGTCCCACGCCACCTCCAACATAACTTCTCATTGTTGTTTAAAATATTTCGAACCATCACCTTTCTCTCTTTCACTACTCGTTCTCTTTAATTCACAGTTTTGATAAGAAATCATTTTCAAAGCAGTGGTGCAACGAGACTAGATCAGAATTGACAACCCTCTGTTTCCTTCCTTGACAACTCATTGCTTCAAACTTTTCCTAGTAAGCTATCTTGTCACTTAATGTTACTTTTATCTAATATAATCATGCCTCCAAAGAGAAAAACCCACAATAAACATGTCAATCCATTGATCCCTCCCTCCATATTTTAGATCACATTACTTTCACTAACAAGGATTATCAGATTAGTGAAACCCAGTGTGAATGTGAGTTTTTAGAGCTATACTATTAGTTGGAGGACAAGCATGTAGAAAAACTGATGAAATTAGACTCTGAGAATCCAATATTCCTCATTATATCTTCCATATGACCTTCCAAACCCCTAAATTCACAACAAAATGTCAAGCCCGTTATGTCCCTAGCCAGAGAGCTATTATGGCCCCATTTGGTGACATCTTGTTTACAATTACCAGCCAATCCATAAACTAGATGATGATGTCTCCCCCTGTGGAAAATAGTGTCCCTTTCTCCTTAGAAGCCTTCACTCAACTTTATCAGAAGATTGATTTTGCTACAAGATCCAAAATGTTTTAGATCTTCTTGCCTAAAAATGCCCAATTACCCAAGATGAACCCTCCATACCCTTCCTCTATCTGCCCTAATTAAGCTAAAGAAAATATGTCCATAATTTCATAAATTTTGGCTTATTATTCTAATCAGTGGGCACATGAGCCCATTCTAGGTTTCTTTTCCATATTTTCCACAAACAGTAGACCGTCCATTTTATTCAATTTCAGTCAATTCTTGGCTGATAGCATTCATGAACAGTTTCTAAAATTTCCAACAAAGAAGGTGTTTAATTACACTTACATTTTAATCTACATGTTCCTTTATTATCAAGTAGAAAGGTTTAGTTTTTCTATGTAGAAGTTAGATGATGAAGGAAATTGGCAACCTGTGACTTTTTGGATTGCATTGGTCATGAAGGAGCAACAAGAATTCTCATACAAACAATTTATTGAAGAGTTTGTTCACCCAACAATGAACATCCTAAACAGCTCAATACAACGCAAAATCATTGAATATATCAAAAGAATTTTACATCTAATAGATTAGGTGAAGGGTGGAGATTGGTATTTATACCAAAAATACACAACAATTAGAGTTTATGGATGTGAATTGGCACCATACAAAATCCCTAAAAACCTCCCCATGAGTATTTTTTTCCTAGAATACATCAGACAAATGTTAAATTATGATGACATTCATTTTGTGGTGGCAAATAAGAAGTCACAGTTTCGCATAAAGACACAAGTGGGCCCACTCATATGCAAGACAAGGACAACAGGAGAAGAAGTAGAAAAATTCTTGAAGAGATTAAATTTAGCCTGATTTTTACATGGTCTTATGACCCTTGAGGTATCATTTCCAAGCTAAGAGTAGGAA
Organism: Pinus taeda; assembly: GCA_000404065.3. Taxonomy (NCBI): domain Eukaryota; kingdom Viridiplantae; phylum Streptophyta; class Pinopsida; order Pinales; family Pinaceae; genus Pinus; species Pinus taeda. Next base: position 9,699 of record APFE031466043.1, on the reverse strand, counting down.
GCAAAACTACTCCCCACATCCATACCTCAATGCCTAAGATAGAAAAGTATACAAATCAGTTGGAATAGACAGAGAATACTTTGTTGGAAGCTGAAGAACAACTATTTTCTACATCAAGTTTACAGACTCCCACTCCTTAAGAGAAAAAGGAGGGATCATCATCAATAACAGGTAGTGAGGCCAAATATTTCAAGATTAGTTACAAAAAAAGGGCAAAAGTGACTCTGAGGATAGATATTGAAAAGGAGATAGAAGATCATGCTACCATTATAATTATAGATTCACCATCTAAAGAATAAAATTTGTTACATCTACTATTGGAACTTTAGCATCACAAGGTCAAAAGGAAACAGAGCTAGATTCACAGAATTTCTAAGGAGAGAAGGACAAGATTGTTTTTGATAGGTACAGAGAGATTAAACTTAATAATGATATTCTTAAGAACAGTAGCTACAATCACTTTTGGAAGTAGAACTCTAGCTCATATAGCCGATTGTTATTAATTTTTGACACGGAGCATGGAAAGGTGTAGATGGCCATTCTTGAGACCCAAAATTCCACATCCAAAAACATCAACAGACTACAAGAGTACTACATTTGAGTTCAGCACTAAACATATCCATCCCATTGATCAAATGGAGATGCATAAGAAGACTGGTGAGATGATTTCTTCTACATTAAGTAATACTACAATGTCATTGTCCAATTTGTAGATTTCATTCGCCAACATTCAGTCTCAGTTGAAAATGGAAAAGTTATCCTCCATAGAAAAGGATAGTAGGATCAAATATTTGGAAGATTTGGTAATCATGATAAGATATGATCCTAAATATATAAATGTTGCATAGGAGATCATCAAGAAGAAAAATATGGATATTGTAGCATTGAGTAAGAAACTAAAACTGCTAGCCATAGAGGATCCCCTAACCAAAGACATTAAAGAGGATGAAACACGGAAGTCTAATATGATGACGCTGATTATAGAGAAGAATATATAGATCAAGTAGATGGAGGAAGAAATGGAAAAGATGATAAAAGAGAAAAAACAGAGTCAGAAGATGGCCACAGTCCTCCTAGATGCCATACCCATCACTCAACTCCCAAAAATAGGAACAACCATTGTAGCTACTTCTTCCACTCATACTGCAAGTGTTGAACAAGTGAAAAAGACACTCGAGAACATGTCAATCCAGTTAGAAGAGATCAATACATTGCATGGGAATCTCAAAGCTCTAGAATAAAAGAAAGCTAGAGTTGAAGCTTCTCATCTTACTAAAGTGTAGAAATCATAGAAGCTTCTCATCTTACTGAAGTGCAGAAATCACAGAGATTGTTAGAGAGATTGTAGAAGGTAGAAAAGGATATATCAATTGGTCAGACCTTGGCCCAAGGTAGGGAAACTATTTGGATGGGTATTCTATACTCTATGAATGATATTTGATCATCTATCCAAATCATTTTCGAATAGAAATAATTGATAGAAAAGGCCATAGAAACCATTGTTCAGGTAAGGGAGACGTTGGGAGAAATGCCCACAGAAGCCTCCAAAATTATAAAATTCCTAAATTCAAAGAAAAATTATGAACTTGAAGAATTAGGAATTAGTGACAGGATTGCCACTATTTTGGAAGTCAAGAAAATTTTGAATAAAAGGAACATCATTGATCAACTGGAGGAAAGATGTGAAATACTAGAGCTAGGAGTGAACAAATTTTGCAACAAAATTGAAACATTAATCCAAAAAGGACTTCCCGGCGTATATGTGATAAATGATAAATTGATCAGTTAGGAAGATTATGTTCTGAAGATGAAGGAAATGGCTAAAAGTAGTGTTAAGTTCAGTGGCATAAAAGGCAATATGATAACCAAAGAATTTTTAGAAACCACGGAAAATGACTTCTACATCCAAAATGACGCAAAACATGTTTTTACAATGAAGCCAACTTTTGCAAAATATATTGAGGTTGATGAGATTTACTAGAGGGTAATTAAATTAACCATACCAGATGAAAAAAGGTGGGAATATCTTTGTGATTTACTGGATTAAAGGGTAATTTGGATGCAATAAAAAGAATAGCTAGCACGACAGCCAACACGATAGCCAACACATAAGCGCAACATAGTTTTGAGGCTAATTCATCAATTGAATCTACCAAAACAGAGCCACCTTCCCATGCAGCTGTCTATGTTGCCTATTTTTCTGCCAAAGATAAATTGTATTGTTTAGAATAAGGCAAATAATACTCTATCAGTTGAGACAATGATTTTGTAATTATTTGCATAAATACTTCACTATTTGAAGTATTAAGGGTTGATTTCTGAATTTAATTTCCTCTGCAAATTGTAATTTTTAAAGTTTTTGGAAGAATCAATAATACAAGGAAATTTTTACGTGATTCATGTGGTGTACAAAATGGTGATGTGTTTCTTTAGTTTATGTGTTTAAACATTGTTTTCCTTTCTCTATTATTTCTGAAAATCTCAATTACTTAACAAAAACTATGATGAATAGGACATGTTACATAGAGCACCCTATTCTGGATGTTAGTAATTTTCATGTTTTCTCTGAAGCCAAATTAAGGAATTTTTAGTTGCTCCTTAATTTCTATTGAATATTACATTTCTGCTCTCTCATAATCCATTTAAATTTCTAAAAATATCTAATTAGTGCAACCTAGCTTGCCCTGTGAAACTCCTCTAAAATTTGATGCGAAATCTAGTTAAATCTATAGAATCCATAGCCCAATGGAATTATAGCAATTAAATCAACCAAACCATTCAATGAAAACAATCAGTACAGTCATAACTAGCCTAAAATTTAGATAAAACAAGGCAAAATTTTACAGAGAGATCCCTCTCTAAAGCTGACAGGGCTAGATCCTAGCTTCCAAAGTGGGTTTGATGTTGTCCTATGTGTTTACTCCCTCAACCTCAAAAATACAGAATGACAACACCTTCGGTGCTAATATTATAAGTAATTATTTTAATTTCAATAAAGATAATTAAAATAATCACAACCAACCTTATTCCATTTCTTATATTATAAGTTATTAACTGTAATTTATGTGCAATTTATGAGCTTTGAGTGATTAGATTTTATAGTTTTATGAATGAATTTGAAAATTATATATATGTGTGTTAATGGAGTTAATTAGATTGTCAGATTTTCCAAAATGCTCATGGATAGGGGTGATTTTCTTTTTGGGATAGTTATTTTCCAGCCAACCCTTTTGTTTTCCACTGTCTGGCCTCACATATTAAACATATATCACCTTTCCATACTTCAATATCTTGTGGTGTTGGAATGTGTTGGAAAATGGGCTTCCAGATATAATAGGAGCCATTTCGTAAAAGAACGAGATGGCCCTCATATGCATCTAGGACACTTAGTTGAGGCACTACACCGAGGATGTGTAGTCTGGGGAGAAAATATTGTATTCAATGGCGTGGTTTATGGTTGTATTCATATCCTCCCATTTTCTTAGTTGATGGGAGTCATTGAACACACAAATTCATTTGGTAGTTGTGAGGGATATGTAGACATGATCTACGAAGCCTTTCCTAACATATAAGCCTTTGAAGCTTAGAAACACCACATGTCTCCATGCTCTCCACAATCCCACTGCCATTCTAAAGAAACATATTAATTTGTTTCTCAGAAACACTACATATATCCATGCCCTCCACATTCCCACTATCATTCAGAAAGCAATAAATTAATCTATTCACTTGAGAAGGTGTGAGTTAGGAAACCTTATATGGAGCTACCTAGTCTGGAGGCTAAGCCTCAAACATTATATGGAGCATTTGACTAAGTGAGGAAAGAATATGCTAAGTAAATCATGAAGTGTTTTACGACGGAAACCATACACTCTTGGGTTGGCCATGATTTTAATTAGTAAACTAGACAGACAATGCGTAAATCCCTACCTATCCGCATATGCACCACCAGGTTGGGACCAAGTTGGAAATCCAAGTGGAGAACCAATTGACCAAATATTAGTTGAACCAATTGAATGAATCCCATAATTGCCAACAACAAGAAGGGTGTCTTAGGGAAATGGAAGACCCAATTCTTGGTGTTTACTATGCCCATTTTATATCATTTAATATTTAAAAGTGATTATTAATTAAAAACATTTTAGTAAAATATTATTAATTTAAAATAGATTTAGAAAAAGAAGTATAAGATATTTAGGCAAATTTTAATTACCATAAAATAATAATAATAATAATAATTAATAACATTTGAGAAAACTTAAATTTTAACATAAGGCATTAATCATAATAGTTTTAAAAAAACAATATATATTTTTAAACAAATTCCTTAAATGGTATATAAGATAAGATTTCCAGCACGTTCTCCCAAGTTGGGAAAAAAAACATCCATAAAATATTAAAATGTAACCAAAGTTTAATTGTTTAAAAACTTTAACAACTCTTTGACTCATTGTTTGTTTAAAAAATTTAACAATTCTATGACTCATTGTCTGTGTAGTTTACACTCAACTTAAAAAACAAATGTAACTAGTTATAGAACCATAATGAGCCATTAAAATTATAAATTTAATACCATAAGTATATATGGAAAGAAGTTTAATTTAATACCATAAGTATATATGGAAAGAAGTTTTTATTTTTTATTTTATTTAGAAAAAAATAACAACATTATTTACTCAACTCTATATCTTTTTCATACATCTCCCTTGGCAATGTGTTTCTCTTTACCCTACAAGAACATCTATAGGTAGAGACCACACTTAGAAGCACTCATATAATCCCCATTACAAAAAATCATCATAAATACTTTCCCACGCCAGCATAAGTAGAATTTCCCCGTGCCCGATAGGAAATATAGAAACAAGGAATGGAAAAAGGTAGCAGGTAAAAAAAACTACAACAATATCATAAATTATAAAATAGAATACCCAAATATACTCACATAGAAACAGGGCGCCGAATTTATCTCGATTGCAAGTTGCCCAAGCTAGTTGACGTGGCCAAAGAGGCACATTCATCTCTGTTGCATGTTTTGTTGATGCTTTCAATCTTCTGGGAATTCCACAACCCTCCTGATTTCTGGCACGTCAGAGAATTGTGACTCTCACAAGGCAATTAATATGTGAACTTAAGTGCATTCAATGCTACTTTTGCACCAAGGATTTCAAATACCTTCATGTCTGGGATTTCGAATTGAAAAATTGCACGCCAAATTTTTGCTACAAGTTATTGAATAAGGATGATGGATCCCTGCTTCATTTTGGTCATGGGATTGATGAACTCCACCTCTCACCCACCAGCATCAGCATTGTCCCCAATTGCAAGAAAAATGATGGCGACCCTAGTTCAATCCATCTATATCCCAGGATCAATATTACTGCTCGTAATCATTCTCAATCATCCGTCTGCTGGGGTTTCCTTGAAGAGCTAGCTTGAGATCAAGCACCTTGACATGACACGAAACCCTTAGCTTTTGAATGCCCAAAAATCTGCTCCGCAGCCTCATCATGTGAAATTTGGTAGTAAATTCCAATTCCATCCAAGTTCAGGAGAGTGAACGTGTAAATGAATCCACCACAGGTGTGTGATGTACCTAACCACATGAAAGAAATATTGTACATAAGTTTACTGATCCAAAAATTGATTGAATAAGTTCATTGCTTGTTTCAGATGGGCCTATTTAAATGGCCTTTCGTTTGGTCTCTAAACATCAACCTTGGAGTTTGAAGATATATTTCTTATCATTTCTCAAGTTTATCTTCTTGATCATGGATGTCCTCATTGTGAGATCCATTTTGCATTTGAAGGATACAAGTGTCGGTGCCCTTTCTCGATTTGGGGGGCATGGATATGATTTGGGATCAAATCTAGTCATTCAGGTTATGTAGGCTCCCTTCATAACGCCACTAAAATTCCTTCCAACAATGTTCTCCCAAATTTTAAAATCGAAGTTTATATTGGAAATAGAAAATTATTTTTTTTGTTTTTTTTCCCTTTTACTTGATGTTCCCTTGCAGCAAGGATACAACACGGTAGCGTTGACAACAGAAAGTAGAGGATTAATTAGGATATAGCCAAAAAATCCATTGACAAGTCTGATAAAGGTTATAAAAAGAGGCCTTGGATGACGGATCCTACATCGGGTTACTATATCCTAGAAGATCACTTTGGTGAGGCCGATGTAGCCAAATAGATAGAAAATATTCTCAGTGTCCATCCAAGTAATTCCAGCGTAGTACCGAATTAATGTTTCTCGATTTAATTTTGAATATAAAGGTTTTTGTCCAGGGGACGATCTTGGTAGGAAAGTATGTACTTTGGATGAGTTTACATATCAATCATATCATTGTTTAGCTACAATATTGTCTTAGCAACTATCAATCCAGGGAATATTGTTAGAATTTTTGAGTTGGAAGTTGTTGGTTTACATAAATTGCTTTTTCTGTATGACCATATTACATTTCATCTATGAAATTGGCCTTAATTCTAAGAAAAATCATTACATTTTGATTTTCCAATAAGTTTCCAATTAGACTCCTTCACTGTTATAATCCCAAAACATGAGCTTGTCCTGAATACAAGCAGGAAGGACTTTCTATATTCGGTTGTTGGAAGTGATTTTTTTATGATTAAAGAATCTACCCACATCTGTGTGTAAAATCATTTTTCTTATATTTAAATTTCTTCCAGTCTTTGGATATAGATTAGTTGGCAATGTTCCTTTCGAAATTGTTAGTTCAAATCCTCTCTTAAGTCTTTTGATTAGATATAGAGTAGTTGGCAACATTCCTTTCGAAATTTGATGTGGAATTTATCCAGGATAAAGAATTCAAGGTATTACAGACTCATGTGCATGGATATGCCTATGTCACTTTATGCAATGAATCAATAAGATTATGAAATACATAGACATTGAAGCAGTTAGGGAAAACACAACAGGAAAATATGCAATATAAAAAATTTAATAAGGATTTCACCCAATGCTGCTGGGCTACATATTCTGGTCCAACCTTCAGTGGTGGCCTCTCTATTATGTTTTTAAAGCAGAGTTTTTACAACAATGAGCTCAAACTGAGCCTCACTCGACAAATATGGATCAATAGGACTGGAGTACATAGACTCTCCTTACTGAAACTTGACCTCGACTGGTCATAGTAGTATGAGACCAATCTGAGACTCATACATAAGAGATATATACAGAGGAGCTCGCTTGAACCTCTCAATCCTTCTTTAGAGTGCATAGACTTTCTGACTCTCTCTGGCTCTGTCTCGATGCTGCCTTTTCTCTGCAGGTCAGCTCGACTTACTTTCTACGTTCTCTGCTCTTAATTTCCTCATGCTAGCTACTTCCCTCTTCTTCCGTCAGTTTGTGGCTTTAAAGCCAATCTTCTTTCTGATGGTTCATTTCTGCTTCCCAGTATGTTGGTTCTCCTACCTCTGTCAGTTTGAATTCCCCTATTCTGCGTCATCATCACTGTGTAATGCTTCACAAGGAGGTGGCCATCTATTCTGCAACAGGTGAGTGTGTCGGGTTCCTTGGACACATTTGAATGGTCATTATTTCCGTTTGCTCCAAGATTGCTCGCAAATCACAAATATTCTGCCAACTCATCATCCACGTCGGACTTCAAATCCCATGTAATCTTGCTTTATAACCTGGTCAAATCTAGTCATTTATTGGGACATGCCTCTGCCGTTGATCTGGGCCACCTAGATTCTACGATCGTCATTCATATTGAGAGGGTAAATAGTGTGATGTTTACCCATTCGATGTGAGCGGTTTTCTCTCTCTTCCACCAGACACATGTCACTCAACGTGTGGCATCGGGTGGGACTTGGTTGAAACTGCTTACCTCCTTGAGGCCTTCTAATATCCTACCGGTTTTGTGGAATCCATGAAGCCAAATTAATTACTTTTCTGCAGCCTCTGGTTTTTCCAATTTGCACCAGCACGTGTTACCATGGGCCAATGGTATGCGCGCTCAACCGAGGGTCCTCGTTGCTCCGTGCCGATCACAAATTGCAACTGTCACGAGGATTCCTTAAGATAACTTGATCTTTATAAGACTTGAATCTTTTCGGCATAATTTGAAAGATTTTATGAACACTTAGAGAGTGTTTAAGATTCAATTCAGATCATAGCCTTCCCAATGAAAAAGCTTTTCAACCACCAAAAGTTTATTTTTAAGCATCCATCAAGTGAGGGTATTGATTCCTTGCTTGCCCAATTTCTATCCATTTTGCACTACTTGGTTTTGAACCTTTGAGCCCAATCCTTAGGTACTCAACATCCCCTCTGTGCATAGTTCTCACCTTCCTGTCTAGAACTGTATCTTCCTGCAATTCATTAAGATATCCAGGCAACAGATCATCAATAGAAGGAAATTGACTCTGCTCTTCGGGATCTTCAATTAATGAAGGTTCAACTAGTCTCAAGTTATCTGCATTAAGAACTGAGTAGATGTGCATGTAAGCTGGTAAATCAAGGCAAAAGAATTCTCATCAATTTTCTCGAGTATTTTGAAATGTCCATACCTTATTGGCTTTAACTTCTTACCTTCACCTTGCATCTGTCTTTGCTGATATACAACCAGACTTGATTACCAACATGGAAACTATGCTCCATCTGATGCTTGCCATGCCTTGCCTTGTACTTGGCTTGGCTCTTTTCCAGCTATTCTTGTACTACCTGGTGAATCTCTTGGATTTGTTCGATGAACGTGGTTGCCTTTTCCACATCATTGTGTCCATTAACTGCTATGTCTTTACCAAATACAAATTCCAAGGGAGACATTGGTGTGAAACCAAAACAAGTTTCAAAAGGAGATCTTTGTGTAGAAGAATGTTTAGCTCAGTTGTAAGCATGTTGCACATAACATAAATGTTCATCCCCAAGCTTGGGATGCTTTGTGTAATAGCCTCTGAGTAACTGGATCACTATCCTATTGACTACTTCTATTTGGCCATCTATTTGCGGATGAAAAGTTGTACTCTTATTCAGCTTGGTGTCCATCAATTCCCACAAACTTGACCAAAATTTCCCAACAAATCGGGTATCTCGATCAAATATAATGGAAGTGGGTAATCCAAAATGAACCCATAGATGCTGAAAGAACAACTTTGCAGTTTGTTCAGTCGTAATCTATTTGTTACAAGGTATTAAAATACACATTTTTCTAAACCTATCCACAACAACATATAAATATTCCTGACCTTTCCTAGATTTAGGCAGTCCCCCAACGAAGTCCATGGAAACACTTTCCCAAGGATGAGAAGGAATTGGTAGTGGAGTGCACAAGCCTAGTTTTCTATTGTTGGGCTTGCTTTTAGCACACATGGTACACCCTCTTACATATCTAGAATCTGTTTCATTCATTTTTGGCCAATAACAAAATCTTTGTAGTCGTACAACTGTTTTACCTACACCAAAGTGACCTGAAATTAGAGAAGTGTGTGCCTCTCGAATTATCTTTACTCTTTCAGTTTGTGGAATACATAGCTTCCCAAAATGATACAAATGCTGGTCCTTAACATGATAATCCAATTCTTCTACTTGTTTTCCATGACTTAAAGTTGCATATAGATATTTAAAGTCTATAAATTGAGCATACTGTTCAATGTAGCTTTCATGCTTCTGATGACTAGATGAAACTGTTGTAGAAAACCCATCCATCTATAGTGTCTTGATTTCTGCAACTT